>PYAF01006047.1:221912-239624 GCA_007407185.1 Glycine tomentella | reverse complement strand
AACAGACAGCACTCCTTTTGTGTTTTCACTACTTTTATGGGCTTCTTCTTGCTTTTCCAAGAGATATAAGTTGGATTGGATATGATCTTGAAGTGTTTGAGCCCTAGCCCTTGTCATTGACCCTTTAATCACCAAAGGAAGTATCTCCATTTGGAATTCCAAGTCTTCCTTCCTTGCCTTGGTTTTTGGATTGCATCATTAATGAATGAATACAAGCTCAGAACATCACTTTCCTCAAGCTTTGAAAAAGAATTTCTTGCTTCACTAATCACTTAACAACCCATATGAATTTTTGTGAATGCAAGAACTCAATGAACCCAGAAAAAAACCACTGAAAGAATGTTTAGAAAGCCTTAGAATGCTCAGAGTACGAATTGATCAAGTTATCAAATAAGCTGAGTGAGGGTTCTATTTATAACAAACTTTTCTAACCGTCAGTAATCGATTAAACGCGCTCAACAATCGATTATTTCGTTTATGTAATCGATTAAACCAAGCAAGTAATCGATTAAAGAGTTCTATAAAAATATGGGTTCAAATAACGAACAGAATAATCGATTATTTCGATACGTAATAGATTAAAACAGAAAGCTTTATAACCATGAATTAAACTATGTAATCGATTACAGCTCCTCGTAATCGATTAATGCAGGAAGCTTCATAATCATGAAATGGATAGAGTAATCGATTACAGATTCTGGTAATCGATTAAAAGTAGCAAGATATGTAAAGCATAGGCATATGTTGTAATCGATTACAATATGTAGTAATCGATTAAGGCAGAGAGATGATATTTCTTGGTAAGTCTATGTAATCGATTACAGCTTAATGGTAATTGATTAAAATGATCAACAAAGCAGTTTATATGTAAGCTAAGGTAGATTAATCGATTAAACCGACATGTAATCGATTACATTATTCTTAAAGAGTTTTCCAGAAAGCACAAAGAACAATATAATCGATTATTACGAATAAGTAATCGATTAAATCAGTAGAAAATATATTTTTCCAAAAAAACTTATGTTTTAACTATTAGACTTAAGAATTTTTATCAATGCCTTGTTAATTCTAATCATTTGAACTAATTTAATGAATGAATGATGTGAATGCAATATTCTTGGATCACCAGAAATGCTTTTTCCTTTTACATTTATTCACTTATAATTCTTCAATACTTTCAAGGCATGTTGAAAGCTAAAACTCAGCTTTGATCCTTTGTCCATTCTTCAAGTAATTCCATTGAATCCAACAATCTCCCCCTTTTTGGCTTTAAACATGCCAAATCTTCAGTTGATTAACAATAAGGTTTGGAGTCAATTTTGAATCAATTTGAAGAACTTTAAACTTTGCAAACCTGAAAAATTTTCAATGCCTTTGCCAAAAACAAGTGTTAAAAGCATTTATGATTCAAGTAGAATTCAATTACAAGACATATATATTGACTGAAATCCTTTTAACATCATTACTCCCCCTAAATCTCAGCATCCATTCAGTTCAAATTTTTGGGCAAAAATGAAACAAAAAACAGGGGCAAACAGAGCATGATGCAGGGCATGCTTGATCTTTAAATTTCTATTTTTAATCAATTATTTCTCCCCCTATTTGGCTTGTTAAAAGTCAAAAAACAATAAAGGAACAGCGGAAAATGAACTTTAAAGCATTATATTAATCATAAGGAAGCCATTACAATTACAAAAAAATATATCCACAAACTAAACAAAGTAAAGACTATCTTCAGACTCGTCCACTTTAAGAGTGGCTTCTATTTCATCCAGCCTAGCATTGAGATCCCTAAAAGAGCTTTGAGTCTCAGCCTTGAATTCATGATGCATGCTGAGAAGCCTATTCATCTTTTCCAGCATGAGGGACTCAAATTGGGTGTAGACAGGTTGTTGAGGATTCCTTTCTTCATCTTCTGAATCCCCAGTAACTTGTTCTTCAACAGCAGCAGCAACAACAGCAGGTGCTTGTCCAGCCATAATCCACCCATCAAGAGTTTTTCTCATCCCCATTTTGGTGAGATGCTTCTCCTGGATCAGGTTGTTGGAGGAGTTGGTATTATCAACTACTTCATTTTCAACATTTATGTTGAAGTGGTCAATAAGTCTTGAGACAAGCACAGGGTAAGGAAAAGAATAATTGACCAATCTCTTGGCCTTCAGCATTATTTCTTCAAAGATAAGTACCCAGTTCATGCGTATGTTATTCTTCAGCCCATAGACCAACTAAAGGTCTTCATCTGTTGCTTGGGTATGATTGGTGGCCCTTGGAGTGACCACATAAGTAATGATGTAGTGGAGGAGTCTATCCTCAGGAGTCATGGGTCCAGTACCTAGTCTACTCCTAAGTTGCATGTGTGGATCATGCAACATCTCCCTATATGTATCCATTTTATTGTAGCCATCAGGCTCCTCATCAAACCTTCTAGCCCCCTCACACACATCCCCTGCCACAGATTCCCAAACCTCAGGGGTAATCTCTATGGTCACACCTTTGACCTTGGAGACCATATTCCCCTGCATGGACCCTTTGGCACAGGTGTAGAACACCTTCACCAGATCAGGGTAGAAAGTACCCTTCATTTCTAAAAATCTTCTAAGCCCTTGGGCTTTGAAGTAGGCTGGGAATTGGAAACCCTCTCTAATAAACCAGTCTAAGTCTAGGTATTTAGGGGAGACTATAGGCTTGGTTGCATTGAACTCTAAATAGTTCATTTTGTCTGATTCTGTGGAGAACCACAGATCAAGCCTGTTTGGGGATTGAGGAGGAGGTGGGTTAGAAGAGGATTCACCCACTTTTCTTTTGGATGACCTAGCCCTTTTTGGAGTTGGGTTTGACATTGTTTAGAAGGTTGGCTTGGACACAGGAAAAAACACAGAGACTTGGAATTTGCAGAGGAAGAAAGTAAGCAAGGTGCAGATTTTCAATTGAAGTAATGCACTATTTATAGGCTTATTTTAGGCTCCTAACGTCCATAATTTTGAAAAAGCTGTTGGTGACAGTTAAGGCACATCAATGGCCTTTGATTTGCTTTGGATTTGATTGGGCAGTTACATTTTCAGAGAGAAAACTATCAGAACACATTCAACAGGATGAATAATCGATTATTTCCTCAAGTAATCGATTATTTCAGCACTTTGGAACATAAAATATACACAAAGTATGGAAGATGATTGATTCTCCACATGAGGACAATAAAATGCATTAGAAGGCCATATAGAGCCAAATAGAATAGAATAATCGATTATCCCGTGTGGTAATCGATTATTTCACTACTAGCTAGAGGTAGAAGATGACATGTAATCGATTATACACTCATGTAATCTATTATATTATAGCAATATGCATTTTACTAAAGATCAGAACTGTGGGTAATCGATTATCCCAAGTGGTAATCGATTATTCCAGCAAGACATGGATTTTTCAAAGCTCTTGGTAATCGATTACGATATGGCCGTAATCGATTATTTCAGTGTGACACTTATACTGAAATGATTTGATATGTATGATAATCGATTATCCCAATGTGTAATCGATTATTGCAGAAGAGGGTGAAACCTAAAGGAACTTGTGTAATCGATTACCTATTAGTTGTAATCGATTATTCAGAGAAACTAAGATTCTGAAATGTAAAGAATAATCGATTACCATTTCAATGTAATCGATTACAGGAACATAACTTGCACTCAAAATGTGATTTTTAATGAAATTAATCGATTAACCCATGGTGTAATCGATTATTACAGCAGATACATCAATAACAGAGCATTTATGCAGATCAATTCGAATTTTAGTCAAGTTAAATGATAAATACATTGGTAAGGTTTCAAATGGTCATAGAATAGCATACTTTAAACCAAGCTAGCATATATTGTTCTCATCAAGAATGCCTAGCATGTTTCTAAGTGTATAGAATCTATCCTTTGGCAAAGGTTTAGTGAATATGTCAGCAAGTTGATTATGGGTATCAATGAACTCAACCTTGATGTTACCTTTCTGCACATGATCTCTTAAGAAGTGATGTCTAATTTCAATGTGCTTGGTCCTTGAGTGCATGACAGGATTCTTTGAAATATTTATTGCACTTGTGTTGTCACATAGTAATGGTATCTCCTTAAGATCAACTCCATAATCTTGCATTTGTTGCTTAAGCCATACACTTTGTGCAGAGCAACTCCCAGCTGAGATATATTCAGCCTCAGCAGTTGACAAAGCTACACAAGCTTGTTTCTTGCAATTCCATGAAATGAGTGAGCTTCCAAGGAGATGACAAGTTCCACTTGTGCTTTTTCTATCAAGTTTACATCCTGCAAAATCAGAATCAAAATATCCAATAATATTTATTGGTGCACCCTTAAGATACCACAGCCCAACTTTGGATGTTGCCTTGAGGTATTTGATGATCCTTTTGACTGCTGTAAGATGAGACTCTTTTGGATTTGCTTGATATCTTGCACACAAGCAAACACATAACATAATATATGGTCTACTAGCTGTCAAATATAGTAAAGATCTAATCATTCCTCTATATTTGGATTCATCCACCTGCTTCCCTTTTTCATCTGAATCAAGATATGTTGAGGTTGTCATAGGAGTTGTAGCATCTTTGCTTTTCTCCATCTCAAATTTCTTGATGACTTCAAGGCAATACTTTGATTGATTGAGAAAAGTTCCATTCTTCATTTGTTTAACTTGTAGTCCTAGAAAGAATGTTAACTCTCCCATCATAGACATCTCAAATTCTTTTTGCATAGCTGCAAAAAATTCTTTACAGAGTATTTGATTAGTTGAACCAAAGATAATATCATCAACATATATTTGAACCAATAGGATATTATCCTTATGCCTCTTGATAAACAAGGTTTTATCAACATTGCCCCTTACAAAAGATTGATCAAGTAGGAACTTACTCAATCTTTCATACCATGATCTTGGAGCTTGTTTTAGACCATAGAGGGCCTTTTTCAGTTTAAAAACATAATTAGGATGTTTAAAATCAGAAAAGCCTAGAGGTTGTTCAATATATATGTCCTCCTCTATGTAGCCATTTAAAAAGGCACTTTTGACATCCATTTGGTAAAGTTTGAAATTCATTAAGCATGCATATGCAAGTAATAGCCTAATTGCTTCCAATCTTGCAACTAGAGCAAAATTTTCTTCATAGTCAATGCCTTCCTCTTGGTTGTAACCTTTAGCTACCAATCTAGCTTTGTTTCTTACTATGATACCACTTTCATCAAGCTTGTTTCTAAAAACCCATTTTGTACCAATAGGCTTAATTGATGAAGGTCTGGGCACAAGTTCCCAAACTTCATTTCTCTTAAATTGGTTTAGTTCATCATGCATGGCATGCATCCAATGTTCATCTTGCAAGGCATGGTTAATATCTTTAGGTTCAATTTGAGATACAAAAGCCATGTCACAACATAAGTTTCTAAGAGAAGATCTAGTAGAGACTCCCTTTGTCATTTCACCAATGATATTGTCTAATGAGAGATCTCTTGTAGTTCTCCATTCTTTTGGCCTTTGGTAAGAAGTTGATGGAGCTGCTTCAGCACTTGGTTCACTTTTCTCATTGATAGATAAATCTTCAAGCTGAACATTTTTCTCCAATTGACCTGTATCTTCATCACTATCTTTTTCCTTTTTTGAGGGGTTAGATTCATCACAAATTACATGAACAGATTCTTCCATGCACATGGTTCTCTTGTTGAAAACTCTATAAGCTTTACTTTGCAATGAATATCCAAGAAATATGGCTTCATCAGCCTTTGCATCAAACTTTCCTAGTGATTCTTTCCCATTATTTAAAATAAAACACTTGCAGCCAAAAGTTCTTAAATGAGAAACATTGGGTTTTCTTCCCTTGTATAACTCATAAGGTGTTTTCTTCAAGATGGGTCTTATGAGCAGTCTATTTAAAGTGTAACAAATTGTACTTACTGCATCAGCCCAAAAATATTTTGGTAAATTAGTCTCATTTAGAAGTGTTCTTGCACCTTCTTCAAGTGATCTGTTTTTCCTTTCCACAACACCATTTTGCTGAGGTGTTCTTGGAGCTGAAAAGTTGTGGTTAATTCCATTTTCTTCACAGAATTTTTCAAAATGTTCATTTTGGAATTCTCCACCATGGTCACTTCTAATTGAGATTATTTTATATCCTTTCTCATTTTGAATAAGTTTGGCTAATTTTCTGAAAGAATGGAAAGCATCACTCTTGGATTTCAAAAACAAAGTCCAAGTGAATCTAGAGTAGTCATCAACAATAACAAGTCTATAGTAATTACCACCTAAACTCATAGTTCTTGAAGGACCAAACAAATCAATGTGCAGTAATTCAAGTGGTCTTGAGGTGGAACAATGTTTTTACTTTGAAAAGAGATTTTGGTTTGTTTCCCCTTTTGACATGCATCACATAATTTGTCCTTCTCAAATTTGAGTTTTGGTAGACCAACAACTAAGTCCTTCTTAATGAGTTTATTCATATGATGCAAGTTAATATGGCTAGCTCTCCTATGCCACAGCCATGATTCATCTAACTTACTCATCAAGCATGTAGTCTTGTGAAATAATGCATGGTCTATGGAAAGCAAATAAATGTTACCTTTTCTTTTGCCAATGTGGATTACTTCTCCACTTTTTCCATCACATATCATGCAGCAATCTTGATTGAAAGAAATTTTAAAATCTTTATCACATAACTGACTTATGCTTAGTAGATTATGCTTTAACCCTTCAACATAAAGTACATTGCTGATTATTGTGTTCAAACTGTCACCAATGTTTCCTTCACCTATGATCTTCCCTTTGTTGTTGTCTCCATAGGTAACATAGCCCTCATCTTTAAGTGTAAAATTTTTAAGCAAGGACCTGTCACCTATCATATGTCTTGAGCAGCCACTATCAAGATACCATAAGGAGGAGCCTACTCTAAGACATACCTACAAAAGAGACAAATCACTTCATAGAAGAAGGTACCCATTTGAGTTTGGGTCCAAAGGAGTTAGTTGCTTGCTTTTTCTTTTCTACCCAAATACACTCACCATTTGGAACATAAAATCTTCTTGCAAAACATTGATAAGATGTGTGTCCATTCTCCATACAATAATGACAAACAACAATTTTATATGTATTTCTAAAGAACCTCTTTTGATTGAATCTTGGTTTCTTCTTCTTCTTCTATCTTGGAGGTACAAATGTTGTCTTTTGAACATTTTTAAAGCTCTTTTTGTATCCCCAATCCAGAAGTGTCACCAAACTATTTTTGAGCACTCAACATATCATTCAAATCACTTTTTTCTTTATTGAGTTTTTCCAAGATATCAATCAACTCATTGTTCTTTAAAACAAGCTGCATATATTTTTCTTCATGATTAAGTCTATACTCTTCAAAAACTTTTTGCAGCATTTCATATTTGTCAATAGTTGTAGAGGAAGAAGCACAAATACAGCCACTTGATTTGTAGCTTGAAGTAAGTTTCTCATTTTCCTCCTTCAAGTTACAAACTTCAGTTTGTAATTCAACAATTTTTGCAAGATGATCTTCAATGTTTTTCTTGAGCTTATTGTTAGACTTAGCAAGCTTTTTAGCCTCTTTATGCATCTCTTGAAAAGAAAAAATAACTTGATCAAGTTCAGAGGTTACCTCATCATCTTCATCTAAGATCATTAACTATTAAGGTGAGGCACATGTTGGCTTCTTCTACTTCAGTTGAGGATTCGGAAGTTGAAGATTCATTATCCTCCCAAGCAATGTAAGCTTTTCTTGGCTTTGTTTCCCTCTTACTTTTGCTGTCATTTTGTTGTTTCTTCAAGTAGACTGAACATTCTGATTTTATGTGGCCATGTTTACCACATTCAAAGCATGTAAAATTGTTGTCAATCTTCTTGGTGCTGCTAGTGTTGTTGTTGGAATTGTTCTTATTGTTTCTTGTAAATCTTTTGTCCTTATTCTTCTTTAAGAACTTGCTGAAATTTTTCACAATTAAGTTCATGCTTTCTTCATCTTCTTCATTGCTTGAGTTTTCTTCTTTCTCCACCTTAGATGCTACAGCTTTTAGTGCAATTCCTTTGCCTTTTCTTTTTGCATCTTCACCAAAGGTTAGTTGAGATAATTCTAATTCATACTCAAGTAACTTACCAAAGAGAGCAGCCATGGTCATTTTTTAGAGATCTTTAGATTCTTTGATGGCTGTCACTTTTGGTTGTCATGCTCTAGTGAGGCACTTCAAGATTTTGATGTTCAATTCTTCAGTATCAAATGTCTTCCCGAGTCCCAAGAGATGATTCACTATATGTGTGAATCTTGTTTGGAGTTAAGAGATGCTTTCATTTTGATTCATCTTGAACATCTCATATTCATGTATTAATGAGTGCTTTCTTGATCTCCTCACTTCTTCAGTCCCTTCATGGGTAATCTCTAGTATTTCCCACATCTCTTTGGCACTTGTACATCTAACGGTCCTGAAGAATTCATTAGAAGAGAGAGCAGAAGTTATCATGTTCTTTGCTTTAAAATCATATTGAACAATCCTCTTTTCATCATCATTCATCTCATCCCACTCCTTGGGAATCATGTTATTATCAACTACTTTGATGGGCACCCTAGGAGCCTTTTCTATTGCATTCCATGCTCCTGGATCATTGGATTGAATAAAGATCTTCATCTTATTTTTCCAAAAACTGAAATTCTCCCCCTCAAACAAAAGAGGTCTGTTTAAGGATGCACCTTCCTTGAAGGTTATTTGTGAAGTATTCATTTTTGAAAGTGATCTTGAGTACCTTACAAGACCTAGCTCTGATACCAATTGTGAAATATGGGAACACTTCACACTTAACCAAGAGGGGGGTGAATTGGTTAGGTTTAGTAATTCAAAATTTTCTTGAACAAAATCAGAGTTTTTCCCTTTTGGATCTTTATCACTTTTTGAAACCAAGAACCTTTATTCAATCAAATAGTCAACCCAAGATATGCAATAGCTCAAACTTTGATGATAACTAAAACCTACAGTCAAGAGTAACAAAATATAGTCAATATAACGAATTTAAACAACACATAAAGATTTATACTTGTTCACTTCAAACACTATGAAGCTACATCCAGTTTTCTTCCACTCAACACTAGAATGGAGTTCCACTATTGTAAATATCAATTCTTACAAATTATTACAAAGTCTCTCTTTATCAACCCTAGATAAAGTTCAGAAATCTAAAACACTATTAGATTCTTAGAGACAATCCACTGAGAACACTACTCAGTAAATCCCCTAGAGAAACCCTATCTCTAGATTACAAGCAAGAAAACCATTTACAATAGACAAACAAACACAGAATTCAAAACAAAATTACAACTTCAAAGACTAAGGAAAGAAGTCGCCCAATGATCCAATGAATAATATGCATATGAATGATTTCACCAGGTTAATGAATGAATACAAGCTCAGAACATCACTTTCCTCAAGCTTTGAAAAAGAATTTCTTGCTTCACTAATCACTTAACAACCCATATGAATTTTTGTGAATGCAAGAACTCAATGAACCCAGAAAAAACCACTGAAAGAATGTTTAGAAAGCCTTAGAATGCTCAGAGTACGAATTGATCAAGTTATCAAATAAGCTAAGTGAGGGTTCTATTTATAACAAACTTTTCTAACCGTCAGTAATCGATTAAACGCGCTCAACAATCGATTATTTCGTTTATGTAATCGATTAAACCAAGCAAGTAATCGATTAAAGAGTTCTATAAAAATATGGGTTCAAATAACGAACAGAATAATCGATTATTTCGATACGTAATCGATTAAAACAGGAAGCTTTACAACCATGAATTAAACTATGTAATCGATTACAGCTCCTCGTAATCGATTAATGCAGGAAGCTTCATAATCATGAAATGGGCAGAGTAATCGATTACAGATTCTGGTAATCGATTAAAAGTAGCAAGATATGTAAAGTATAGGCATATGTTGTAATCGATTACAATATGTAGTAATCGATTAAGGCAGAGAGATGATATTTCCTGGTAAGTCTATGTAATTGATTACAGCTTAATGGTAATTGATTAAAATGATCAACAAAGCAGTTTATATGTAAGCTAAGGTAGATTAATCGATTAAACCGACATGTAATCGATTACATTGTTCTTAAAGAGTTTTCCAGAAAGCACAAAGAACAATATAATCGATTATTACAAATAAGTAATCGATTAAATCAGTAGAAAATATATTTTTCCAAAAAAACTTATGTTTTAACTATTAGACTTATGCATTTTTATCAATGCCTTGTTAATTCTAATCATTTGAACTAATTTAATGAATGAATGATGTGAATGCAATATTCTTGGATCACTAGAAATGTTTTTTCCTTTTACATTTATTCACTTATAATTCTTCAATACTTTCAAGGCATGTTGAAAGCTAAAACTCAGCTTTGATCCTTTGTCCATTCTTCAAGTAGTTCCATTGAATCCAACACCTAAGCCCCAATACTACAATTTAATTTAAACTGAATTCTAAATTAACAAATATATTCTAAAAGATATCCTGCAAAGAGCAATATTAATCTAAGAATGACAATGCATGAGTAGCAAGAATAGTAAGAAGCTACAAGGGGGAAAGGGTTTCAGACCAAAAACTTACAACACAATACAATTCACTCACAAAATAATAAACAAGATAAAAACAAAACGTGCAAATGCAGAATGAAATTTATAAAAATAAATAAATAAATAAGGTTGATAGTTGAAGAAGAGAAGAGAAGAAGAGCCACTAGGAAAACCTCTAATGAGAGGCCAAGAAAGTTGATAACTTAAACAAACAGAAGTGGCACATTTGAAGTGAATCCAAGAAAAAAACAAAGAAGATTTGCTTTGTTTACACAACAAAAGAGGCAATGCTAAATCATAAAACAGAGCAATTTATTGTATCATACATATTACCACACACAAAAAGAATTAAACAAGACAACCAAAAGATTGGGAAAAAACAGAACAAGCACACAAATTAAACATGAGAAGGTTGCAGCCAAACTTCCCAACAGTCAAACATTAGAAAATTATGGCAGCAATACAGAAGGAACACAAACATAAGAAGGTTGCAGCCAAACCCAGAGAAGCAAAGGCAAACCCAGACAAAGGTTGCAAAGAAACGAACCTGTAGAAGAAACGCTAGTGAGCAGAGAACAACGCAAGTGAATATTGTGTGTGGTGGACGGCGGCGCGAGCAGGAACGAGCATGAATGGAGCTCCTGCATTTGACCGTTTGCATGCTCGTGGAGGGTGGTGAACGGTGACGTGCACGACAATGGTTGGCACAACCGGTGGGCGCGGCGGTGGTTGGTTGGACATGGACATGGAGGGTTGGAAGCTGCAAGGGGGCTAGGGTTTTAAACCAAAACCATGAGGAACAACAGCCAATGTGCCACTGTTTTTAATAAATTTTCCGTAAATGCCACGCCTCCATAAAGTTTCCGCTGAAAGCCACGCCTACTAGTTCGCTACTGTCAAAGGTGAAGTTGGCTGCTGAGATGGCAACCCCGTATAGGCCATGTAATTCGCTGGGTACTGTAGCGAATTACGTATGTCAATACCCAGTCAACCAAGGTGCAGGAACACGTGGCAAGCTATCCAAATTCGCTGGCCTGCACTGCGAATTACATGGAATTGACACGTGTCAGCTTCGTATTAAACCGTTGTGGGAAATGTTGAATTGAGGGGGAGTCATTTGAAGCACAAAGGATGAATTGATTCAAGAAGGAAGGTTTTGAACTTTCAACATGCCATAAAGCCTTGAAGATTAATTTGTGATTGAATGTAAAAGGAAGAAAGCTTTTCTAGTGATCCAAATGCATTGCATTCATATCATTTATTGAATCCATGTTGTTATGAGGAAAAGTTCACAAGGCCTTGACAAAATTGCATAAGTTTTTAAAACAAATCATAAGGTTTTGGAAAAATAAGTTTCTTACTGTTATAATCAATTATTTCAACAAAACAATCAATTATTTTAATCTTAGTATTTTCTGGAAAACCTTTCATGAACAATGTAATCAATTACTTGTCGGGTTAATCAATTATTTTCACTTGATTCACTTTTTAGAATGCCTTGATGAACATTGTAATCGATTACCACTGAACTGTAATCGATTACATCAGCTAATATCAGAAAACATCTTTCTGTCTTAATCGATTACCAAAAATAGTAATCGATTACATCATTATTCTATGATTACATGATTTTCTGTTTTAATCGATTACCAATGTTTGTAATCGATTACATAGTTAAAACTGGTTTTATATACTTTCCTGGTATAATCGATTACCAAAGGAAGTAATCGATTACACAGTACTTTCTTTATTGGACATCTTTCTGGTGTAATCGATTACTCATCGTAATAATCGATTATTTTGATTGAAAACTAAACTCAGAATTCTTATGAACACATTAATCGATTACAAGCTTGATTTAATCGATTATATGGGTAAAATAATCGATTACAGGAGCGTATTTAATCGATTACCAACAGTTATAAATGTTTGTTATAAATAGACCTTTGGCTCAACTGTTTTTCTAACTTGACCAATTCGTATTACTAAGCATTCAAAGGCTTTTCAAACACTCTTTAGTGATTCTCTGGGTTCATAAAGTTCTTGCTTTCACAATATTTTCATGAGGTGTTAAATTGAAGAAAAAGCAAGAAGATTCTTTACAAAGTTTTAAGGAAGTAATGTTTTGATTCTGTTTCAACATTCAACTTGATTATTCATTCATATGTGCATCATTCATTGGATCATCAGGTGACTTCTTTCCTTAATCTTTGTTGTTGTAACACAGTTATTCAAATTCTGTAAAGATTGGCTATTTGTAAATGGGTTTCTTGCAAGATAACTAGAGATAGGTTTTCTCTAGAGGTTGCTGAGTAGTGTTCTCAGTGGGGTTTGGTCTCTAACGGTCTAATAGTGTTTTAGATCTCTGAACTTTATCTAGGGTTGATAAAGAGAGGCTTGTAATATCTTGTGAGAATATTATTTGCAATAGTGGAACTCCATTCTAGTGTTGAGTGGAAGAACTGGATGTAGCTTCATAGTGTTTGAAATGAACCAGTATAAAATTGTGGCTGATCTTTATTCTCTTCTTATCATCTCTTATTGCTTTGGTGTTTGATTCAATTTACTTGCACAGAAAAGATTTCAATTGTCTATTGGTTTTCTTGACTGAGGAATTTGATTGAATATAAGATTGGTTGATTTGAAAACAATTTTAAAGTGATAAAGATCCTGTGGAAAAACTCTGATTTGAAAATTTTAAATTACCAAGGTTCAACCAATTCACCCCCCTTCTTGGTTGTTTAGAAGTATTCCTATTATTTTCAGGAAAAAGTGAATTAAAAGGAATAGTTTGCTTGCCTGGCTAGCGAATTTAGGCCTATATAAACCCAGCCAACATTTTAAAATCCCATTGTGTTCTTCTGAGTGCATGCTTTGTAGTTTTTCAATTCCTTCTATTTTTAAAATTTCATTTTTTAAAAGTAATTTTTTTAGTTTAATTTTCGCAAAATGAATCCCATTTCGCACATGTTCTTTTGAATGGTTTGTTATTTTTCAATTTCCTCCATTTTTAAAATTTCATTTCCCACATGTTCTTTTAAAGTTTTTTTTTTAGTTTAATTTTTACAAAATGAGTTCTATTTCGCACATGTTATTATGAATTTTTTAGTTTATTTTCCAATTCCCTCCATTTTCAAAATTCCATTTCGCACATGTTCTTTTAAAGTTTTTTTTAGTTTAATTTTCGCAAAATGAGTTCCATTTCGCATATGTTATTCTAAATTTTTTAGTTTATTTTCCAATTCCCTCCATTTTCAAAATTCCATTTCCCAGATGTTCTTTTAAAAGGTCAATTTTGTTTTTTAGTTTCATTTTCGCAAAATGAGTTCCATTTCCCACATTTTCTTCTGAATGCTTAGTTATTTTTCAATTCCCTCCTTTTTTAAAATTGCATTTCCCAGTTGTTCTTTTAAAAGCTATATTTTTTTAGTTTATTTTTTGCAAAATAAGTAGTAGTAGAAATGGATTAATCACCGTTGTCTATTATAATGGGAGTAGATATTGTGAACCTAATGATCAAGTTTTTGAAGGAGAAAGCAAAATGTTTCGTATGCCGCTAGGATGCAGCCACCGCGATCTAATGAAAATGATTTACAAGAAGCTGAGATTACAATGCAGACAATTTGTCTCTCGATTGACTACTAGATGTGCATCGAGCAACCCGGTGCAGTGGGTTGGTGTGGATATTGTAGATGATGACGATGTAGCATTAGTTACAGAAGCATGCATATCGGATGGGGAAAACCCCAAATTTATCGAATTGTATGCGGAAATAAACTGTGGTGGACAATCAAGCAGTCAACATTGTTTCGAACCAATTGGGTTGATTGACACTAACAGAGAGCCGATGGTGAATCCCAAAGACAGAGATCTATCCCAGTCACCCACACCACCTACCCAACCAACCCAACAAATAGATTGTGAAGATAGGGATATATCGCCCCCACCACCACCATCAAGTCAAGCAATGGAGAATGAAATGGTGCCGACCTATGACCCAGCTTGGCCTATGGATAGTTCTGAGGAGGAGGTAGATGAAGGTGTTGTCCCAGACAGTGAATCATTCGATACAGACATAGAAGGTGATTTCGATCGTTCTTTTCCAATTCCTTCTCCGGGGATTGTCGGAATGCAAAACCCAGCTCCAGTTGCAGGTATGCTTATTTATTGTTTTGTTAGTCACTAGTGTTTAAATTATTAGGGACGACGTGTCATTCAGGGAAATAAATTTTCTCTGGTTCATACTTTTATATATGTCTATCTCTTTCAATATAATATATTAACATGAGCTACACATTTAACCTAATCGCAAATCATTATGTATGATAAGTTTGTTGACTTTTATAATAATGACCATAAAAGTTATTTTCCATCTATGATTGGATAACATTGTAAAACTATTTTTTTCATTATCAATTCATATCGACTGAAGTAAGTAATCAAATCAAGACAAAAGAAGCTAATTGAGGATGGTTGAGATAAATTTTTTAAAAATTGTCAGTAGGGATGGAACAAGGCTGTGTTGAATGTTTCATTATATAGGCGAGGGCAGCATTCCATTTTGGTCTGACATACGCCATTACACGAATATTAATTGGGCATACCCCGATCAAGAGTCAGATGACATGCAAGGAGTGCGAATACCTAACTGGCAGATGGGTCAACAGCTATATAAGGACCAAGTATTTGAGAGCAATCATGATGTTCAATTGGCAATAAAGCAATACTGTATGGTCGAGCATCGAACAACCGTAGTAAAGAAAAGTGATACGAAAAGACTTACAATGGTTTGTGAAAATCATTATGACGGTTGTCCATGGAGGATGAGGGCATACGAAAAAAAAGGGTGGCACTGAATGGGCTGTAGGCATATGGAACAACCAACACACATGTGTCGGTCAGAATCTTTCTCAAGATCACAAGCAGCTTGACTCAAATTTGATATGTTCGATGATCTTAGGTACATAAAATACATTAAATTGAACACCAAATTTTTCTGAAAAGGTCTTAATATATTATTTTTTGTCAAAATTCAGAAATGATAAGGGAGGACCCCAGCGTTAAAATTGGGTTAATTCAAGAATGGATAGCAACAATGGTCGGATTTCACATATCGTACAAGAAGACCTGGAAGGCAAAGCAAAGGGCCATTGTGAAGGTTTTCGGGGATTGGGATGAGTCCTACGCGTTCCTGCCAAGGTGGTTGGGTTACATGTTAAATTTTTCTCCAGAGTCTGCCTATAAGCTGGATTTGAACGACCATTCTATTGATGGGGAATTCAATGAAAGTGCCAAGGTGTTCAAGAGGGTGTTTTGGACATTCAAACAGTGTTGCAATGCCTTCAATTATTGCAAACCAGTTATAAGCATCGATGGAACTCATTTGTATGGGAAATACCGGGGAACATTGTTGATTGCAACGTCAGTGGACGGTGTAACACCCCGTGTGCACCCGGTGCGTTATCACCCAACATATCAGTATAACGCTGACAACGTTAACTATGCGCGGCGCGAAAGCGATAGAATCGTTTTTCTCGATATCATTATGCATGAATTATAAAACGCTTCACATGAAAACATGTCAAACCCCTGCTGATCCAGATAAAACTAACAGACAAAACATAGGCAGATACATAACATCTAAACAGAGGGAATCAGGAGGAACATAAACTCATACAACAACATCATAATCTGTACATATACATGATCAAGAACAAGACCATAACTGGTCATACATCCTATCTGTACAGTACAATGGGTGTACCCTATACTTAGAAAACAAGACAGAGATCAAAACAAAAGCTCTTCTGATCTTCATCTGCAGCCCATGACTATCTCCAGCTCATGTCCCGTGGTTGCTCCTCTCCTCAGGAAGCACCTAAAAACCACAGCCCACACAGGGGTGAGATAAACATCTTAGTAAGCTCAGGGTTCTGGGAGATCCTCCCTAACCCTGGTTACCTCCTTTTTACAATCACATATACAGTATAATAAGCCTAGGACATTATCCTGACTATCACTCATTCCCCAACTCTCTGGGTACTCAACTGAAAGCTACCACTATCAGAGGTCTCACACCTCATACTAGCTCTCAAGCCATCTCAACTCGTCTCATAGAGTCACACCATCATCGTGGCATACATATACGATATTGGCTCTTTCATTCGTCTCACAGAGAACTCTCAGAGGTACTATCACACAAGTGTTCACCACTGAACACTTCTCATACTAGAGAGGCACTGCCTCCCAAACTCATGCACCATCACCGTGCATCTACCTGACTACAATCAGGTTACTCATATGGCATACCGCCATTCATCACATAGCATCATCCATGTGATTTCGATGGTTATCGCTATCTATCACTGGTAATCATCATCCTGCAGAGGCTTCATCTAGTTATATATGCCGATCTCCACTCACAGAGGATCCAATATATACTAGGACATCTCATGGCAGGATACCACTATCTATCAGAGGCCGTCTAAATATATAGGTACAACCACGTATGGAGGACTCCTATATACCGGTACGTCTCTGAAATGAGGCTCATCCGAATATATAAGTACAACCACGTCTGGAGGACTCCTATATAATGGATACATCTCATATTCTGATAATCACATGCCTGAAAGAGATCATCTCATACAGGAGGCACTCAATCTTCCAGGTCTTACAGCTCTACTGCCTGAGAGAGATCATCTCACAAAAGAGGCACTCTATCCCTCAGGACTTCTTATCACGGTCTGAGAGAGATCATCTCACAACGGAGGCACTCATCCCTCAGCCTGTCACAACACCACTTGAGAGATCATCTCACAAAAGAGGCACTCTATCCCTCAGGGGCTCAAACCACTGCCTGAAAGAGATCATCTCACAACGGAGGCACTCAATCTTTCAGGACTTCTCAACAATCTAGGAGAGATCATCTCACGAAGGAGGCACTCTATCTCCTAGGAACTCCTCTTATCTCATACCATTGCCTGTGGAGGTACATCTGTGGATATAGGAACATCTCCACACCAGGAGGCTACCTCCATATCACAGGAAACATCCCCTCATCAGGTCTTACTCAGAAATGCCTGGGGAATCTCTCCCTCAGGACTTCA
>PYAF01006047.1:210820-221812 GCA_007407185.1 Glycine tomentella | reverse complement strand
CTAGCTTTATTTCTTACTATGATTCCACTTTCATCAAGTTTATTTCTGAAAACCCATTTTGTGCCAATGGGTTTAAGAGAAGATGGTCTAGGAACAAGTTCCCAAACTTCATTCCTCTTAAACTGATTAAGCTCATCATGCATTGCATGCATCCAATGTTCATCATTCAAGGCTTGATCAATGTTCTTAGGTTCAATTTCAGAAACAAAAGTCATATCACAACATAGGTTCTTTAATGAGGATCTAGTAGATACTCCCTTTGAAACTTCACCTATGATGTTATCAAGTGATAAATCTTTTGTTGTTCTCCAATCTCTAGGCACTTGAACAGGAGTTTTGGGTTTTGCTTCAGCACTTGGTTCTTCATTTTTGGTTGAGGATTTGTCCAATTCAATAAATTCTTCCAGCTGTACTGTATCACCATCAATCTCTTTTTCCTCCTTAGAGGGATTAGTTTCATCATAAATCACATGTACAGATTCTTCAATGCACATTGTTCTTTTATTGAATATCTATAAGCCTTGCTATGTAATGAATATCCAAGGAAAATTGCTTCATCTGCCTTAACATCAAATTTTCCAAGTGATTTTTTCCCATTGTTCAATACAAAACACTTGCTGCCAAATACTCTTAAATGAGAAATGTTAGGCTTTCCTCCTTTGTATAGCTCATACGGAGTTTTCTTTAAAATAGGCCATATAAGTAATCTATTCAAAGTGTAACATACAGTGCTTACAGCATCAGCCCAAAAATACTTAGGCAAATTTGACTCATTAAGAAGTGTTGTAGCTCCTTCCTCAAGAGATCTATTTTTCCTCTGCACAACACCATTTTGTTGGGGTGTTCTTGGAGCTGAAAAATTGTGATTAATTCCATTTTCCTTACAGAATTTTTCAAAATGTTCATTTTGGAATTCACCACCATGATCACTTCTTATAGAAACAATTTTACAAATTTTCTCATTTTGAGTAAGCTTAGCCATTTTTGTAAATGCAAGGAAAGCATCACTTTTGGATTTTAAAAACAGAGTCCAAGTGTATCTAGAGTAATCATCCACAATCACAAGTCCATAATAATTCCCACCTAAACTCATTGTTCTAGAAGGACCAAATGTGAAGAAGTTCAAGTGGTCTAGAGGTGGAAACAATGTTTTTACTTTGAAAAGAGTTCTTTGTTTGTTTCCCCTTTTGACAAGCATCACAAAGTTTGTCATTCTCAAATTTGAGTTTTGGTAACCCAATTACTAAATCTTTCTAATAAGTTTGTTCATGTGATGCATGTTTATGTGACTTACTCTTCTATGCCATATCCAAGATTCATCAACCTTGCTTATGAGATAAGAAGATTTATGGAAAAGTGCATGATCAATTAAAGAACATATATATTACCTTTCCTTTTACCTATATGCAGAACCTCACCACTTTTATCATCAGAAATTATGCAGCATTCTTTGTTGAAATTAACTTTAAAGCCTTTGTCACACAGCTGACTAATGCTCAATAAATTATGCTTTAAACCATCCACATACAGTACATTTTTTATCTTTGCTTTGAAGTTGTCTCCAATATTACCTTCTCTAATAATCTTCCCTTTATTATTATCTCCATAGGTGACATATCCTCCTTCCTTGAGAGTTAAATTTAAAAGTAGGGACATGTCTCCAGTCATGTGTCTAGAGCATCCACTGTCAAGATACAAAGTTGAGGATCTAGCTCTTAGACACACCTGCAAAATTCAAATCAGATTTCAAGGGAAAGTGCTCAACTAAAATTGGGTCCATAGGGGTTAGCATTTTTCTTTCTTTTAGGAATCCAAATGCAATCATCATTAAGCACATAGAATCTCCTAGCATAGCATATAAATGATGTGTGCCCCTTTTTCATACAATAGTTGCAAGTGACAGATTTTGAGGTTTTTCCAAATCCAGAATTTTGATTGACTCTTGAGTTCTTTTGCCACTTTTGATTCTTCTGTTTTGGAGGTACAAAAACTGTTTTACCTACTGATTTTGAACCATGTTTATACCCCAAACCAGAAGTATCTCCATCATATTTTTTCACACTTAACATTTCAGCCAAGTTGCATTTTCCCTTGTAAAACTTTCTCAAGAGATCAATTAAATCATTATTTTCGGCTAAAAGCAACATATATTTTTCACCTTGACTTTGTTTATACTCATTAAAATCCTTTTGAAGAAATTTATACTTATCAACATTGCTAGAGGAAGAAGCACACACACATCCATTCAATTTGTAACTTGAAACAAGTTTTTCATTTTCTTCTTTCAAGTTGCAAATCTCATTTTGCAATTCATTAATTTTTTCAATATGCCATCTAAGATTTCCTCTGAGCTTATTATTGGATTTTGCAAGTTTTTGGGCTTCCTCATGCATTTCTTGAAAAGCATGAATAGCTTGATCAAGTTCAGAATTTACCTCATCTTCATCACTTAGCAAATCATCATCATCTTCATTGATGGTGGAAGTGAGGCACATGTTAGCTTCTTCATTTTCTGTGGAAGAATCTGAAGTTGTTGACTCATTATCTTCCCAAGCTATGTATGCTCTTTTAGCTTTCCCCTCCTTTTTCATCGTGCCCTCTCCTTGTTGTTTCCTCAAGTAGATTGAGCACTCAGATTTGATATGGCCTGGCTTGCCATATTCAAAGCATGTGAAATTGTTGTCAATCTTCTTGTTGAGGTTGTTGTTGCTGTTGCTGTTTTTGCTACCTTTGTTGAACCTTTTGTTCTTGTTCTTTTTCAGAAATTTGCTGAACTTTCTGACCACCAAGTTCACATTATCTTCATCATCCTCTTCACTTGTTTCCTCTTCTTTTTCAGTTTTTAAAGTTGCAGCTTTCAAGGCAATGCTTCTTGTTTTCTTCTCTGCATCTTCACAAGATGTTAGTTGAGACATTTCAAGTTCATATTCAAGAAGCTTATCAAACAATGCAGCCATAGAGATCTTTGATAGATCCTTGAACTCCTTGATTGTTGTAACCTTTGGTTGCCAAGGTCTTGTCAAACACTTCAATATTTTGATGTTCAATTCTTCAGTGTCAAAGACCTTTCCAAGACCCAAAAGATGATTTACAATATGAGTAAATCTGGTCTGCAGCTGAGAAATGCTCTCATTAGTATTCATCTTGAACATTTCATACTCATGGATCAAAGCATGCTCCCTTGATCTTCTAACTTCCTTAGTTCCTTCATGAGTAATTTTAAGCATCTCCCACATTTCTTTTGCACTGTTGCATCTCACATTCTTGAAAAATTCATCAGAGGAAAGTGCAGAGGTGATCATATTTTTAGCTTTAAAATCATATTGTGCAGCCCTTTGTTCAGCCTCAGACATCTCATCCCATTCTTTGGGAATCAATTCATTTGCCGCAGTTTTCTTTGGAATAAAAGGACCCTTCACTATTGCATTCCATGCTCCTGGGTCATTTGATTGAATAAAGATTTTCATTCTATTTTTTCAAAAACTAAAATGTTCCCCTTCAAACATAGGAGGTATGTTTAAAGAGGCACCTTCCTTAAAGGTTATTTGTGAAGTATTCATATTTCTTTTTGAAAAGAAAAAGTGATCTTGAGTAACTTTCAAGAACCAGCTCTTGATGCCAATTGAAAATGATAGGAATACTTCAATACAACCAAGAGGGGGTTGAATTGGTTGAACATTTGATATTTAAAAATTTTATAATCAGAGTTTCCACAGGATCTTTATCACTTTAAAAATTGTTTTGAAACCAAGAATCTTATATTCAATCAAATTCCTCTGTCAAGTAAATCAATAGACAACTAAAATGTTTTTGTGCAAATAATGTGATTCACAAACCAAAGCAATAAAGAGATGAAGAGAATAGAATAAAGATCAGCCACTATTTTTATACTGGTTCACTTCAAACACTATGAAGCTACATCCAGTTCTTCCACTCAACACTAGAATAGAGTTCAACTATTGCAAATTAATATTCTTACAAGATATTACAAGCCTCTCTTTATCAACCCTAGATAAAATTTAGAGATCTAAAACACTATTAGATTCTTAGAGACCAACCCCACTGAGAACACTACTCAGCAACCCCTAGAGAAACACTATCTCTAGTTATCATGCAAGAAACCCATTTACAATAAGCCAATCTTTATAGAAATCAAATAACAGATTTACAACCACAAAGAATAAGGAATGAATTCACCTGATAATCCAATGAACAAAATGCATATGTATGATTCACCAGGTTGAAAGAAAGAATAACAGATTCAATGCATCCCTTTCCTTACTCCTTGAGACTCAATGATGCTTCACTCATCAAATCAAAAACCCATATGAATTTTGGTGAAGCTAAGACGTTTTTGAACTCAGAAAACTCACTAATTAAAGCTCATGAATGTTTGTGATTGCCCAGAATTCGAAATGTTCAACTCTTGAAATCACAGAGCAATGGGTTCTATTTATAACAACTTTCTAACTGAAAATAATCGATTAAACATGCTCTTGTAATAGATTATTTAGCATATGTAATCGATTAATTCAAGAATGTAATCGATTAAAGTGTTTCTGATACGTTCTGGGTTTGAGCTATGAACATTATAATCTATTATCCCGTCACGTAATCGATTAAGACAGGAACTCATGATTTTCCAAATACACTGAGTAATCGATTACTGTTTTTGGTAATCGATTAAGACAGGAAGACCAATATTTTCAAATGCACTATGTAATCGATTAAACCAATATGTAATCGATTAAATTAGCAAAACATGTTAGCCATAGGCATGATATGTAATCGATTACGAACTTTTGTAATCGATTAAGACAGAAAGACCAATATCTCAATTTTAGCCTAGGTAATCGATTAATTCGATATGTAATCAATTACAATGTTCTTAATTTGTTTTCCAGAAGGCACGAAGAACAAAATAATCGATGCCAACATATCTTTAATCGATTAAAACAGGAAAACTTCATTTTTCCAAAAACTTGATTTTAATTTGCCTTATTTATTAAATGCTTTTGCATTAGCCTTCAATCTAACAATCCTAAATGAATGGTATGCATGATATGCACACTGGATTATCAGATACCACTTTTTTCCTTTTACAAGAATCAAATTGATCTTCAAGCTTCCATGACACTTTTGAAATGAGGTATGTTGAAAGCACAAAACTCCAAAGTTTGATTCCTTATCTAACTTCTCATGACTCCTCTTGAATCAACACAAAGTTTAGCACAATACATGTACTAATTTCAGTTCAAGGATCAGCATGCAAGATTTCTTAAATTGAATACTTTTTTGTGATCTTAATGATATATACATTTTGGTGAAAATAAAATTAACCAATTCACAAAATCAAACACATAGAGAATCAAAATATAAGAATCAAACAAGTACAAAAGAAAATATGAATAACATGAACAAAAGATACATACCGACAAAGAAATAGATTTGGAATTGAAGCCAAGAGCTCGAGATAATCTTTCCTAATTCAATCATATGCCAGAATAAAAATAGATCAATGAAGGAAATACCAATATGTATCTTTTCATAAAATAAAAATAACTTGAATGTGTTTTTAGTTTATGTAAATGAGTAAAGTTTTATTTTGGTTCCTGTATAATAAATTTCTTTGCTTTTTTGTCCACGTGAATTCACATATTGTCACTACAAAAAATTCGCGTATTTCTGACGAACATTTTCCGTCGCTAACATTAAAAATCTGTCAGTAATCAAATATTTTCGACGAACGAAAATCCATCAGTAAAATAGTCGTAGGAAATTATTTCCGACGAATATTTTGAGGTCTATCAGAAATTTTTGACATATTTTTTGGTCGAAAACTCTCTATGGGTAATTTATGATGGACAAATCCGTCAGTAATTTCCCACGGATCATTCCCTCATAAATTACTGACAAAACAAATCCATCAGAAATACATATATATTACATTATCTGAGGAAAATTTCGTCAGAAACTTAGTTTGTATAATTATTTATAAAAAAATTCTTTTCATTATTTTACGTATAATATTTTTGAATATTTATATATATATATATATATATATATATATATTAAACGTCAATATCAAAGGTAAGATATACATGTAATTAACAAAATATTCAATTTCATAAATAGAAAACAAATGTTAAACCAAATTAAATAAAATTCATAATAAATCTAAAATTAAAACCACTATGTGTAATGTCAATAGTCTTTTTGTTACTAACTCAATAATCAAAATAGTCATTGGGAGAGTGCCTTTGGTGCTCATCATGTTGTTGTTGGTGGTCATGTACCTGTTGGTCAGACTTTTGTTGTTCTTGGTCATTTGGCTTGTCATTGTGTTGTTCTTGGTCGATCTGGTGCTGGTCGAGATGCTCTTGTTGATGTTGTTGATGTTGTTGAATAATATTTCACGCTTTAGGAGTGAAACTAAAGTACAACTGACTGAAATACACGTAGCTCCTCCTTTTATTGATGTAGCTCGTCCCTCAATGGAATAAGCTCTGCAGATTCAACAACACGACTAGAAGTGTCTTCCTAGATCTATCATCCACAAATTAACCAGTATCCTTGCATAAATGAGTTTGCTAAAAAACTTCATCAACTTATGCAGCTCGACTAAGCTCCTTGGACTATTTACAAATATTATGAAATAAATTCAACATAATCTAACGATGAAACTAGTCTAAAAAAATGACAGTATTATAATTTTAACATTAGATCATCAAGCGAATGGCGTGCTCCTACAAGCTAATAGAACCACCAATGTATATACAACCACCATTTTCGGATGACCAGTTTTTTTTTGCCTGGAGACACTTGGAACGATACTCAGGTGCATTCCAATGTGATAATAGATCATTCCATACACGATCTCTGATCCAATATGACCTTTTATTTCTTTTCGGGCATCCCTAAACATCTCAGAAAGTCTATGAGAAGCTTTAGAGTGAAAAGCTTTTTTAATTTCAACCACTTCCTCCAGTCTCCATACCAATTTTCTCTAAAGTATTAAAATGTTATCAAATGAGGTAACAGCTAGCAAAATACCAATTTTAGTAAGTGATATGAAAAAAAAAATCACCATTAATTGGAGATGATTGTAATACCCCAGATGAAGGATGTTAAATATAGAAAACAGATGAGTTTGTCCAAATCTTTGTTCCCACAGTTTAAACATTACTCAATTTACAAATATCCAAAAAATTTGTGGTTCATCAACTATTTGACTATGGCATTGAAGTAATACTGCCAGAGTTTGAATAACTTACCTTAAAACAACATCCTTGCAACAAGACTTGAACATCTCAAAGGTTCCTTCATTAAAATATTCCAACCAATTAAAAACAAGTTGAAGAAGCAAGACACCATCCATAACACATCATATCAGCTAATTGCCAAGTAATTGTCTTAATATGTATAATGATAGTTAAAGGTCCACTAATAGTTCTGGACTTACTCTAGAAATTCAATGAAACGCCACATCATATATATGAGAAAGATGGACTACTACTAATAGTGTTGCACTTACTCTAGAAATTCATAAACTTAATTAGATTTCAAGCTAGCTAGCAAGCATATTAAATTAAAGGTCCCTTAGTTTTCAAAACAGCCGGTTGTAACCACCCTAATGTGAAATATGGGAACACTTCACACTTAACCAAGAGGGAGAGTGAATTGGTTAGGTTTAGTAATTCAAATTTTCTTGAACAAAATCAGAGTTTTTCCCTTTTGGATCTTTATCACTTTTTGAAACCAAGAACTTTTATTCAATCAAATGGTCAACCCAAGATATGCAATAGCTCAAACTTTGATGATAACTAAAACCTACAGTCAAGAGTAACAAAATATAGTCAATATAAAGAATTTAAACAACACACAAAGATTTATACTGGTTCACTTCAAACACTATGAAGCTACATCCAGTTTTCTTCCACTCAACACTAGAATGGAGTTCCACTATTGTAAATATCAGTTCTTACAAATTATTACAAAGTCTCTCTTTATCAACCCTAGATAAAGTTCAGAAATCTAAAACACTATTAGATTCTTAGAGACAATCCACTGAGAACACTACTCAGTAAATCCCCTAGAGAAACCTGATGTGTGGCTAACACATCTTACTTTTTAGGGTTTATTTAATCATATTTCAATCAATAATTAGGAACTTAGTTTAGAAATAGTTAAGTTTGTTAAATATATTTATTTTTATCTTATTTATCACCAAAGTATGATTTCAGGGGCCACAAAGAAGAGAAGCAAAGCTAAAAAAAGAAGAAGTCTCAGTTTCGAAGGCTTCACGCGATTAGCGTGAAGTTCCACGCGGATCGTGCCAGATGCACAGAACCAAACCTTCATCCCGAAGATATCACGCGATCTGCGTGAATACCGCGCGACCAGTGCCATGAAGTCGAATAGTTCACGCGGTCAGCATGAAAGGCAGCGCGAGTAGCGTCAGACATCCAGGATCAGCGTGAAAGGCGACGATTCTGTTTCCTTTATTTGAAAGATTGGGTTCGAAAGTTAGGAGAAAAAGAGGCTTCGTTACTGGAATTACACATATTCAAGGCAATTATAAAAGGAGACCTCTGGACTGAAAGAAGATTATCACCTTTTAATCATTCTAAACCTTTGGAAATCATTCTTGCATAGAATCAAAGCTAGGGTTTGCTGCAGAATAATATTTCATTTGACAGCTTTGGTGTTCTTGATGACTATGTCAGGCTAAATTATGTATTGTGGTTAGGCCAATAACCAATGTGAACTCCTCTGTAATTTGACTGGTATTAAATGAGATTGTTATGATTGCTTTATTTTACTCTATCTTAATGATTAAATTCTTTCTTAGAATTGGTCATTCTATTTAAGTTCTGAGGGTTAGGATTCGCAATAGGGATGTTGGGGTTCTAATTTCTGACATGAGTAAGATAACAATTGTTCATTGCCTAGGGATAGGGATGCGTGATTGCAGAACTTTATAATAGATTCTTTTACATGCTTAGCTTGATAGAAATCACTAAGGAATTAGGGTTTTGATTCAAGTCAAAGGGTTAATTCGCTAAGGGATTAGGGATTAGCTAAATTAGAAAAGATTTATTCTCTGATTAATCATAAGCAATCAACTTTGATAACCAGTTAAGTGAAAGAGGCAGGAATCAAAGGGGATTGCGTCCTAATCACAATTATTCTTCCATTGGTTCACAACTCACTCTACTTGCATTTTAATTCGTTTCTGTCATTTACTTAATCGTTCAACTCTCAACACAACAAACAATTCTTTCAAAAACAAATTCTTTTCATTTCGAATTGCTTAGACTGTAAATTATTGTGAAATCAGTATCAATCTTTGTGGATACGATACTCTACTTACCTACTTTATTACCTGAAACGAGCGGTACACTTGCCATTTCGCAACAAAACCCTATCTCTAGATTACAAGCAAGAAAACCATTTACAATAGACAAACAAACACAGAATTCAAAACAGAATTACAACTTCAAAGACTAAGGAAAGAAGTCACCCAATGATCCAATGAATAATATGCATATGAATGATTTCACCAGGTTAATTGATGCAATCCAAAAACCAAGGCAAGGAAGGAAGACTTGGAATTCCAAATGGAGATACTTCCTTTGGTGATTAAAGGGTCAATGACAAGGGTTAGGGCTCAAACACTTCAAGATCATATCCAATCCAACTTATATCTCTTGGAAAAGCAAGAAGAAGCCCACAAAAGTAGTGAAAACACAAAAGGAGTGCTGTCTGTTGTAATAGATTAAAAGCATCCTGTAACAGATTAAAAACATCTTTTTTGATACCTGTAATCGATTACAGGCATCCTGTAATCGATTACATCAGTCTGAAAAATGCAAATATCTCTGTTTTAATCGATTACATGTCGAATTAATCGATTATTTTGGCCATATATCAGTTTCCAGGATGAATATGAGCAAAATAATCGATTACCAAACCATGTAATCGATTACCTGGGTTTGAGAGCTCCTGTGATAATCGATTATTTGTGTGAATAATCGATTACTTTGTTCTTGAGTCAGTTTCCAGACTGATATGAACAATGTAATCGATTACCAAGAGTTAGTAATCGATTATTTGGTTCAAAATAATCGATTACCATTCGAAATAATCGATTATTGCAGTTTCAGATGCAGAGGCGCCATTTTCAGTTTAAAACATTGGTTTTGGATAGCTTCCCTTGGAAGCTACATTTGTATTTCATTTAGGACTCATTTACATTTCATTAGCTTATATTTTCGTATCCTATATAAGCTACATTTCAACAGATTGTAAGAACTTTTGATTGTTTGATAATTGAATACACTTTGTGTGTGAAGGTTGAGAGTTTTCTCCCTTGTTCTTAGTTAAGAACTTCTTGTTTCTTATCAATAGCTTCTGAGCTATTGTGGTGATTCTTGCAAGACTTATTGGAATTCTTATTCCATGGTGTCAATCCAAAACCGTTTCTAATCCTTTTCCATTGATCCATTTCTTAAATCACAAAACCTAAAAAGCTGTCTTCAAAACAGAGCATTTATACTCTGTTTTTCTTTCAATTGAAGAATTGATTCCATTGCAAGGAAGATCGGGGCAAACAGGACTTGAATCAGTTCAGGAGTCCATCAAATGGTATCTAGAGCTTAAACCTTGTGGAATTCTTCTTCAATTTCAGTCTTGGGTGTCTTCAAAGGTAAAATTCTGCATTTGTGTCAAAAACGAAAATCCTTAGTAATTCCTTGTTTCTTGATGTTTTCTTGTGATTCTTCGTGCTGTAATTTTGTTAAGTGTTCTATTATTAAAACCCTAGGTTTTCTTCAAGATTCATTGTGAATTCGTGTTCTTCATGTTTCTCATGTTCTTCATGTATTCTTCATAGTTTTCCAAATTCCTAGCTTTGATTCTTGTCAATTTGTGTTAGTATTGTTGTTGTGTTGTGTAATACTTTGTTTTGATTTCAATTTCGTGATTGATCTG
>PYAF01006047.1:170657-187979 GCA_007407185.1 Glycine tomentella | reverse complement strand
TTATGGACAATTGAGCACTTGAGTTATATTGATTTTCAAAATTGTTTACCAACCATTTTGCATGAATTATTTACCAACCATTTTCATAATACGGCTGATCAAAATCTATAATTTGGGTATGCACGACGTTGTAAAGAATGGGATCTAGAGTTGAAATCTAGACAATTGTTCTTTTAATTGTTTTCGATTAAAAAAAAAACCTAGACAATTTTATCTTGACACAAAATCTACACAAATTTTATTACCACTGTACTTAATGCCTAAGAAATTAAGTGTATTTTTAAAATATTTATTTTGTTTCACAATAAACCCAACATAAAAATTCAAAATAAACCCAACACTTTCTATAAAATTATTTACTCTATGCATAAAAATTAGTAAGTGTACAAAACTATCAAATAAATAAAAATGCTTAATATATGTGGTAATAAGATGGAATCCTCATTAGTTGCACAAGACTCTTATAGCTGCATTTACGTAAATAAATAAGGGAGAAATAACAAAGTCATAAAGACCATTACGACTTCAAAGTCGTAATGGTTATGTAAACTTTTTTTTTTCATTTTTAACTTATTTTCTTAGTTTTTTAATTTTATTTAATATTTGAATATATTTTGTATATGTTTTTATTTAATATTATTTTATTTGATATAGTTTCTAAATTTATTATTTATTATTTATTTAATATTTTCTATTATTTTTTATTTAAACGTAAAAATATTTTTTAATTTTAGATAATATTTAAATAAATTATTTAAAAGTAAAAAAATTAAAAATATAGTACATAAAATGATATATTTGAAATTAGATATACCAAAAATTAAAAGTATTAAATAAAAATATATAAAAATTTAGAAAATATTAAATAGAGTATTAAAAATATTAAAGAGAATTTAACTTTGATCCTAATTTTATTTATACTCCACTTTTTTATTTTTTTTTTATTTATACCGTATTTTTAAGCTTCATATTAGACTTCGCCCATGCCCCTCCACTCCATTACCAATTTGTCGACGGCCGACGCAGCACGCCACAGAGGGGAAATTTTCTGAAAATTTTCTGAGGACGGTGAGAGCAAAGGAGGACGGTGTGCATTGGAAAAGTGGGCGGAGGAAGGGAGAAATTTTTTTGAAAGTTGTATCGGTAACCGGTAAATAATCTAAACCGTTAATTATAATATTAATATATCGAACGATCATATTTATTGGTTCACGGATATACCCCAAAATACACTACTTCATATTAGAATCGACCAGTCAAAATTGTCTTTATGACTTTAAAATCATAAAAAATAAATAATCCTACAATTTTAAAATCATAAATTTAAAATAAAAGATTAAAGTTATAAATTTTTTTATGATTTTAATTAAAAAACAGAAATCATAACAAATATTCGGTAACATTCAACTTAGGGATATTAATTTTAAATATACCTCAAATGCTAAATAAAAAATAAAAAATAAAAAAATGTACCCATTGGATACTTTGGTCTCTTCAGGTCAACCAGCAATGGTCCCATAAGATCCTGAATCTAGCTAGACAGAGGTATCAACACATGGCTCCCAAAATCAAAAAACAAGGAAAACTCAACCATTCCTCATGTTTGGCCCTGATAATGTTCTCACCCACCTGCTTTTATGGCACTACACCGACCAGTGTCGCCACGACTCGGAGGACCCTCGATCTTCAAGTTTAAGGTTCAAACCAAAATGCATCGTGTACCATTTACTATGGCTCCAGAAAAACTCGCAATGGGTGTCTATGATATTGGGGATCAATTTATGATTGAATTATTTTAGTTGAGATCAGATTTAAACTGAAATTATAAACGTATTACATACACACATAAGTTCTCAATTTAAAATGAATTAAATTCAAACCAAAAATGAAAAATCGTTGTTTAATTTATTTTTTATAGATATAATACCAAGAGCTGTTATTCCCATACCAACCTTAAGCTCTTAGAGAAAGTACAATGTTTCACATGTATAAAACACAAATCCTTGACTATATAAACTCAAAATTACATATGCCGCCCTCAACCCTTTTGTTTAGTTTTCCTTTTTTTTTTTATAAAAAAAATTAATAATTTCCATTGAATTTAGATAATACCCATAAAAATAATTGTTACATTGAATTTGAAAATATCCGATAAATACACAGTAGCCTTCACTATATCTAAACGATCTGCCGGCAATAAATATTCAATGGCGCAGATCACCTCTAATTCCTTAACAAGAAACACACTTAGTCTTCTATACATGCAATAGCATAGCAATATACTAACAGATTCCTACCAAGAAAACGAACTTGAATATAAATATGAGGCTCTTGGTTTTTCCTTGGCTAGGAATAAAATGAAGAAAAGAGTCCTGAAACTAGAGTTTTGGAAGAATCTTTTCTTTTTTACTGGGATATCATCAACCCCAGAGATGGTTTCTTACCACTCCCCCTGAAGCTCTTTAGAATGACAAAATAATGGGAAAAAAATAGATTATCATTCGGATACTTTGCAGCCATCCCTCCTTGTTTCAGTATCATTACATTCCCTCTCCTTGCTCCACCCAAAAAAATTGACAAAAAGAATACGTTGTGAAATTAAATACCTATCACAAGATGGAATGGGTCAAATTCGATTAGACTACAAGCTGATCCAGCTGCATTTGCTCAAGCCAGGCTCCTAGAACAGAATGATCAACAGAATCAACTTGCGGATTTGACTTCGGATTTGAACTGGGTCCATCAGCAGATGCAACAGAACCAGAACCTGCCAACTTCTCTTTTATCTCGGACGGAGATTCCTTGACAAGGGATTGAACCCAGGATAGATCAGGCTCCTCCCCATTGTTTCCAAGCTCAAATGATGATGATCTCTGCAATCGACCTAACTCATTTCCATTTACTGACCAATCTACTTTTCCATTCCCATGAGGAGAACCCCAATTAGACCAGGAGTTAACTGGGGACCCAACCATTGAGGCAGGAACATTGGCACTCAGGTCCCTTGAACTAAGGCTTCGCAGCTGTTGGTGCTGTTTCTCACGCTGCGCAAATGCTGATAATCGAGAGCTCATTGGAGAAATTGGCTCCATACTTCTTGGTGACATCCTTCCTGGAGAAGAGACACCAAATGAAGCCTGTAATAGAGGATGCTCCACATTCCTAGGAGAGGAGACACTTGTGTTTATGGGTGATAATGAACTTTGAAGCTGTTGAAACTGATTCATGATGGCTGATTTGTGTCTTGGGGAAAATACAGAAGCCACTGCTGGGTCAGAATACCGGGGAGATGAAGAAATCTCAGCAGAGAATAGTTCATCAAGATTTGATGGAGTTAGTGTCTTAGACCGACCAGATCGACTCACTGAAATGGCGCCAGGACGGGGTTTCGAGAAACAGCCCAAGTCATTCAAAAGGTGTTGCTGGCCATCAAAATCTTGCAACACATCAAAGTCTTCTGGTGGCATGTCACGAGCACTAAGTGAAGATCTCAATCGGCTAGTTTGAATATTGCTTCCTGGTAAATGAAGAGCTGGAACATTTGGCTGCGGCCAAGCATTAGAAGAGTGAGAAATGCCACCACTTGTAGATGGAGACATTGGCTGCGCAAAGGGAGATGGAGACATGGAAGAAATTGATGACGGTGAACCAGGAAAGAGGCTCATTGCAGCAGCCATGTCCATGACATTTGGAGTAGAGGCAGATGAGCGAGGCGAGGGAACAGCAGATCCAGTGGACACATATAATGGACGCAGCTCTTCTGCTGTGTGAGCAAAAAAGCATACCCTTCTGTTGCAACTAGTACCATCTTTGCACAGCCTTGTCCGATATTGGGCAGGGTGTAGCCAGCACTCAAATACTCCATGAGCATATTCACACATGTCCCCACGTCTACAAGCCCCCTTTCTAAAATCAGGGCAAGGCACGCAGCTGTAATGAAACTTTCGGGGGTCTCTCCTACGAGCATTCTCTCCAGGATGAACAAAAGGACACTCGGTCCAATCATGAGAGTAAGCCCGGGAACAAGGTCGCACCTTAAATGAAAACATGCGAAACTCATCTGATGCATAAATGCTGTTCTTTATATCAGGCAGTGATGGATCAACTGGATATTCTTTCTTCTCAGAAGCAGAATTAACAGCTGTATCAGCAAACTTTGATGCCATAGGAGAGAATGGCAACCCATTTTCAGGTGATGATAAATGAGCAGCTGAATCAGAACATGATGAATTCACTGATACTGGAATAAAACAGTCACCAACAGACCCAACGGAAGCACTATCTGAAAGTAGATCTTCAAGAGTTGCTTTCAGACCTTCAAGCTTAGGAGGAACAACAAGAACATCAACAGGACGATTTCCATTAGCATCGACACAACTGACTTCAGCACCAGCTGATAAGAGCAATTTGACAACATCAACAGCATTAACAGAACCACCCAATGCAGCACAGTGTAGGGCAGTGCTTTTATCTGTCCCGCAGGAGAAATTGACATCAGCCTCCGGACAAGAGAGTATAAGTTTTAGAACATCTATACTCCCATACATAGCAGCAACCATCAAAGGAGTTCGGTGCTGAAGGACAATTTGTTTGGATCCAATCTGGCGGACGTACCAGAGGCCAACTTCATTTATTAGAGAAACATCCCTATCTAAAGCTAGCTTAAAATCTTCAAAATCATTGTTAGAAGCAAGCTCAAGTAAGCAGGAAAAAGATTCTTCAGTATGAACTGTTAAATTTTTCATGTCTTTGCTATTAGATGAACCTTCTCCCGCTGATGAAGATGAAGATGAAGTTGAAAGAGATTTTGATTTCTCTGGACCACCGCACATGCTTCGGTTAGCTGGATGATAATAATCATGCAATTTAATAAGTAACCAAAGATATATGATTGAATAAAAAAGTAGTTAAATCTACCAGAGAAGGAAAGCCAAAAGAAACAGATAGATTCACAATTATAAAATTAAAACATCTACAAAAATTGTTTTACAAGTGCTAAAGTAGTCGCAAGTCACCTTACAAAAATTCAAACAGATTCCTATAGCTTATAAATTTTAAAGTTTTTATATATAAATTTTAAAGTTATTTTAGATACTTCTAGCTTAAAATAATTATTTGGGTCCCTCGAAATCTGACAGAAAAAATTACAAATTTAAACTGAAAGAACCCCCATGAACTTCCCAAGGACGTTTCACCTATTACTCTATCAGGGACGAAAAGTTTATCAATTTCCCATGAAGTCACGAAACAAAAAATGAAGGTGGGTAACACATGGAATTAGTTCCGAAAAAAAAAAATATAAGACAAAAAAAAATGCTTAAAAATTACCTAAAATTAGCAGTTTCCTTAATAATAATAATAATAATAATAATAATAATAATAATAATATCATACCTCCGGAGCAGATGAACTTAGACATCAGAAACAAAACTTAGAAGTTCAAAAAACAGGCTCAGGACAGCAAAATAATCAACCCATAAAGTAAAACCAAATAAAAAGCCGAGGGAGTATTCCACCAAACACTTAAGCAATGGAACAGATCTGAATAAAATCCAGAATCAGAATCATATTAAACAGAATAATAAATAAAGTTAAAACCTTGCCAAAATCAAAAAGAAAAATTACAACCTAGTCACAAAAGCATAATAGATAAATTAATCAACAGGAGAGGAAAACAAATAAAACAGATAAAAACTATTCTTATTCCCCCAAAAAAAAAAAATCTTACAGATATCAGGAATCTACCACACCAAAATTAGCGGACAATAAAAAACATGCAAAAGTAAGTCATTTAAAAATTAGATAAGAAAATGCAAAGTAAGAAAATAAAAGGCCACAAATCCACATCAAAACTTCCTTCTGTTCCCATCACAAATTATTATTATTATTATTATTATTATTATTATTATTATTATTATTGTTATTAAAGTGCATTTATTTCTAATTTCTAATAAAAGTAATCAGCCAGCTTCATTAGCAGAAATTAGGGATCAGAAAAAGTTGATGAATACTTCGCAGCTATAACAGTTTAAAAAACAATAAATATATATATATATATATATATAGAGAGAGAGAGAGAGAGAGAGAGAGAGAGAGAGAGAACATTTGTTTCTTCTAACTGCACAATCAGCTTCAAAGTTTGAAATCGAGATGAAATTTGGATTTCGATTTAGATTGAGAACTCACCAGTTACGAGTGGATAAGGTGAAGATCGAATTCCAAACCCGAAGAGCAAAAAAGCAACGGGAAGAGGAAGGAAATGGCTTCTTTTTTTACGTCAAACCAAACAGAGAACAGCGAAATCCGAACACAGACAACGAGATTCGGCGAAAGCGAGACTCAGAGCGTCCATCTCCATCTATAGAACCGAGGAAACATTGGAAAGAGCGTTGTTGTTCGGGGGGAGAGAGAGAGAGTAACGTCTTCGAAATTGAAAATGAAATTGCTATGCGGAGAAATTTAGGGCGAATTTAAAAAAAACGAAGGGAACGGGAACAGCAGTGAAATGAAATGATGCTGAAATGCACGCCAAATGAAGTCCAAATGAAGTAGCGGAGGTCCAGCGGGGAACCGGAAGGGCCGGTGAGAGGGAAAGCGGGGAGAAGAAGGGTTTGGGGATGGAGACAGTGGGTTGAAACGGTTGACTGTGAAGGAATTGATTCGGATTATTAAGTGGAATTAAATGGGGTGTTTGGAATCCGCCAATCAGAGAGTGGCATATGTTAGAGCGATAAGGACTAACAGGTACATGTGGTGATTTGGTATGTACTCACTTCGTGGTTTTTTTTGAGATATAATATAATTAATTAATTAATTTATTGTGAATAAAAATTATTTTGTTTAATTAGTAATTAACTTTTTTAAATTTATACATTTTTTAATACTAATAAGAAAAAATATTTTAAAAAATATTAATTATTAATTATTTTAATCTCTCTTATCAACAATATATTTTTTTGTTTCAACTTTTTATGACTATGCATGTAAATAATCAAAGTAAGATTATCAAAATATTTTTATAGAAGATATAAAATTAGTCTGTTAAAAAGTATAAGGCATTAGTGTATTTTACTTAGTACTTATTAAACTCAAAATATAATAATAACTAAGGCATTTTTGTAAAAAAAAATTAATAGAGAGAAAATTTATAATGGTTCTAATAAAAAGGTTAAGTAAATATTCGAATTTAAGAACTATTTATCATTTTTAACAAGTTTCTTGAAATATATTTTTTTCAATTGAGTTCCTAAATTTGTATTTATTTTTTAATTAGATGCATGTCATTAATGGTATGGACCTAATTGAAAAATAAATAAAAATAATAATTGAACAAATTATTTAGAATCTAGTTTTAAAAAATTAAATAATTGAAGGACCTATTGGGTAATTCTTAAATTTTATTCAAGCTTTCATAGTACTTTTCTCAAATCTTTATATTCACTTCTAAATATAGTATTGTCAATTCTGCAAGTTTGCATTGAGTATTTTCATCTCTTCAAGCTAATATTGTCACATATTCAATTCAGTATTCTTACCTTTACGGGTTTTAAACTTAGTTTTTTTAACCTCTACCAATTCTTCAACTAGTATTCTCAAACTTTAGAAGCATTAATTCCCTACTACACTGTGGTTTCCCCTTAAAGGTTTCATTTGGACAAACCTAATGCACTATTTTTTAATACATTTTTCAATTAAGGGATAAATTGAGATAAATTGGTTAACAAATTTATATAAATAAATAAATTAACAAAGATAAATTGAGATGATTGGGTAACAATTTTTTAAACTAGTTAGAGGATTAATTTATATATATATATATATATAGAGAGAGAGAGAGAGAGAAAGAAAGAAAGAGATTATACAAAATTTCATATTTATCCAAAATTATTTGTTACCTCATTCGTATAGATAAAAATCAAGGTAATATACACTTTTCAAATATATTATAATATAGATCATTTGATTATCTACTTATTGATGTTCAATTTCGTCAAAATTTGACACAAAAAATATTGGTAATATGTAGATATAATTCAACAGTTTGATCGATAAAAAAAATACATTATATAACAAGTTGTTGAATGGTGTAATGGTTGTTATAAAGATTATATGTTATAGCAAACAAATAAAAGCTATGTTATGTGTAACAACACATTTTTTATAATGTTAGAATAAGTGATTTTAATTAATTAGTAAGTGTAATTAAATTTAAATTTAAGTATCTAAATTTTTTTAAAATTAATTATGAGGTGATGGTTTTTGGTGTTTATATCTATTTTTATATTTATGTTTATGTTTAAACCATGTTTTATGTGTGATTAGTTGGTTTTTATAGTGTTTGAGCCTAGGTGAGTGGGTCTTGAGTAATGGGAATAGGGTGGGTGAGTTTAGTGAGTTGTGGGGGTGCAAAGATAGGGGATCGGAAGAGTCATAAACTTTCTCAAAATCATTGCATAATCTAAACCAACCTCATAAAGACACCTTGTTTTTTTCTTTTTCCCCAACAGGAATTTCTTTAGAAGCTTGGATCAATGGTTTACCTTGTTCAATAGAGCACATTTCTTACTCCCTTTTGTTGTTTGTGGTTATATGCAGTGGTAAGAACCCTCTTCCCATTCCCTTTGTGAAGTTCCATTTTCATTTTCCTTCATGGAGCACCCATGGGGGTTCATGAAAGTCCACATTTTTTGGGTTTTTATAATGACCCTAGGAGTTGGCGCGAGTCGCGCCATTGTGGCGCCAGTAGTGCCACAGGTCTGGGAGTTGGCGCGAGTAGCGCCATACTGGTGCGGTTAGCGCCAGTGTTGCTTAGATGGCCAATTCTCTCTGGAAGTTGGCGCGGATCGCACCAGGGTGGCGCCAGTCGCGCCAGCTACACTGGAAGTTGGCGCGGATCGCGCCAGAGTGGCGCCAGTCGCGCCATATGCACTAGAGGTTGGCGCGGATCGCGCCAGAGTGGCGCCAGTCACGCCATATGCACTGGAGGTTGGCGCGGATCGCGCCAGAGTGGCACCAGTCGCGCCAGATGCACTGGAGGTTGACGCGGTTAGCATCAAAGGTGGCGCGAGTCGCGCGGGACCTCTGACAGGACCACTATAAAAGGGTCATTTTCGAGTTTTTGGCCCCAAAAAACTTCTTCTTCTTCCTCCAGCGACCCACCTTTATTGTTGGAGCTTCCAAGCTTCATTCCTTCACCATAGTTCACCAAATCAAGTCCCTTAAACACCTTTCATGATGGAAAACACTTGTAGAGCTTGAATCCCTCCTCATTCTCCCTTCAAACCCACTCATTTTGAGAATCCCTTTCTCAAGGGAAGTTCGTAGAACTCGAGTTCGACAAGGAACGACGGCAATCGTGGTTACCCAAGCTAGGGGGAGTCGTCCTTGGGCCTTGTGTCGTCATTGAGGTAAGAAACTCGAGATTCCCCGTTTGATTTGTGAGTTGGGGTTTTGGGTGAATAGTGACCCACTTGTGATAGAGCTAGTATTAGCCTTTGGTCCTTTGGAAACATGTGTTTAGAATGTTGTGAGGATGTAGGATTAGCTCTCAAATGTGAGTTTGGTGAACTTTGATTCTTGGCTCTATGTAATGCATGTTTAGTAGTATGCTGAGTTGCTTGGCTATGTTGTAACGTGCAAGAGCCTTAATATATGGTTTGATATACTTGAGAGGCCATGTGAATGGTGCCTTGTGTGTGTGATATGGACCATTCAAGCCCTATGTGAATTCTGAGGAATTGGGTTGTGATGAGCTTTAAGCTCTTTGTGTCGGCTTTATCGAGGTCTTGTGAACACACTAGTGCTTTGGCTAGGCCAAGCTAGACTACTGAGGGTCTATATGTGGTATATGCTTGTGGTTTTGGAAAGGACTGAGGTTCCTTTCATTGAGACGATTGAGAACCGTGTTATATGCTTGTGCTTGTGTGAATGTTGGATAATTGATATATGCTTATACCTTGTATAGGGCGTGACACCACGGGTGTCAGTGGCGTAAGCCACAGAGCAAGGGAAGAATTGCAGAGCTCAGCTTTGCCAGGTAAGTTCTTGGTCCCTTGGGGATGTTTCCCACTTGCTTGTGCTCCACCATACTCCGAGGGAGTAGTGGTTACATTCATGATACATGAATTATTGGTTGTTGCATACTCATGATGATATATGCTCGTATCTGTGCTTGAGACATGTATGAAGCCTGTTATTTAGATCTTCTGGCCAGTTAGATAGATATAGACCTCCCTAGGAGTAGAGCGCACCTCCTAGTTTGGTTTGCTCATGGTTGATAAGATCCCAAGGTGATGATGATCCCTTAAGGCCAAGAGATAGGTGTGTCCCGTTGCGGTTTATTGCCTATTCTCGGAGGTACCATATACGTGCGTCCATGCGTAAGGGGTAGCTCCCGATGGGATGGCACGGGTGTGAACTCCGGTTTCACACTGAGGTTTGGTGTTGATTGGATCCACCTTACATTAGAGCTAGATGACTTGCTTGTATTATTATGAGGGCCGGGAGGCCAGTATGTTGTGATACCTGATGACTTGTGTCATGGAAAGCGAGCCAGGGTGGAGGAGATGCCTCCAAGGACCCTGAGCTTACTGAGATGTATATCTCACCCCGTGTGGGACTTATGTTGTTTCAGGTGACTCTTCTGGCAGAGAGGAGCAGTCTCAGGGCGGGAGGCCCCAGTAGAGATAGTGCTTGCTTGGCTGTGAGGCAGCAGTGGAGAGCTTGGAGCTCGGCTCAGCTTTTGTTGCTTTGTACCCTTGTAGAGGGAAGACATGTGTGTGCACATGTAGTTTTGAGATGTATATATATATATATATATTATATGTACGCCCTCGTGTGAGGAAGGATCTCTGAGATCAGAAAGCACTCGGATGCTTATTCTTTTGTATAGACACTTCGAGTGTCAGACGATGTATATGTACATAACCAGTTTATGTTATGTAATGATTTTTCCTCCTGTTTATATCTTTGAGATGTTTATGTTATTTGACTATGGTTATGGTTGTGTGGTCTGGATCAACAGGGGCTTGTGTTGTTTGAGATGAGATGTTGAGATTCCATACATAATGTAATCAAGAGATACGGTTTTGATTTATGCTTCCGCAAAGTTTTTAATTAAGTGATTAAGCGCTAATCTGATATAAATGATAATGTTAATACATCAGGTGCATACGAGGTGTTACATTTTATGGTATCAGAGTGGTTTCTTGATGGAAGCATTATGTATGGCGTTGTGTGTTGCTTTTGACTGTTGTTTGAGTTTGACATGACTATTGCATGTGTGGACACTAGTTGTGGGCCTGATCAACTCACTGTTTGGTGTGCATGTGTAGTGTCATGACGAGATCCAGAAACAACAGTGGGGCAACAAATGCTCAGCCCGATCCAGTGGCGGCTGCGTTGGCGGCCATGCAGCATGAGTTGGCTGCTAATAGGCAGATGCAGGAGGCGATGCAGCATGAGATGGCTGCGAACCGTGCTATGAACGAAGCCTTGATGAAGGCTAATCAGGAGATGATGGATGAGATGAGAATCCTGAGAGGAGGTGACAAAGCATCCTCTGCTCCTCCTACACATGAGGGTGACGGTAGCCGTCATCAGGCTAGTGGTAGCCACATGAGAGAGGACCAGGTGTCCCACGCTGAGACTGGAGATGATGTTGCAGCCAGAGGGAAAATGCTTATCGCTTTCCGTAAGCATGACCCTCCAGTCTTTCTTGGCGGTTATGATCCCGTTGCTGCAGCAAGATGGCTGCAGGCTTTGGAGAAGATATTCACGGTGATGGAGTGTCCTGATCACCAGATGTTGTTGTATGCAACCTATATGCTTCAGGGCGATGCCCATGAGTGGTGGACAACCACATCACAGTTGCTGAGAGGCCGGAGAGATGTTATCACCTGGCAGAGGTTTGAGGCTTACTTCCTGGACAGATATTTTCCCAGGGATGCTAGAGAGCAGAAGCAAGCAGAGTTTGATGGTCTTGTTCAGGGGAACTTGACTGTGGATGAGTACTTGGCCAAGTTTAATGAGCTGGCCAAATATGCTCATTTCAGGAGATCTTTACCAGATGCTGATATCCTTGTTGCTAAGTTCCAGAGGGGACTTAGGGAGAGCATTGAGGAGCGGGTTGCCGGTAGTGGATCCCGTGACATGGATAGCTTGGTGAGGCAGTGCCACCAAGTTGAGGACATGCTTCGTAGACACCGAGGCAGTCAGACTTCCCCCTTAGTCAGACAGGAGGGGAGGAAGACCAGCAGTTCTGGCCCACCCGGTAAGGGTAAGGGCAAAGATTTGAGAGTCTCTACCTCCTCTGATAGGTTCAAGAGAGGCTCTGGTCAGAGTGGCTTAGCTCGGAGGAGGCAACCTCCGAAGTGCCCAGCTTGTGGGAGGGAGCACTGGGGATCGTGCCCCTCAGGTCAGATTATCTGCTTCAGATGTGGCCAGCCAGGCCATATTTCTCGGGAGTGCACGCAGGTAGGAGGCCGTGCACAGGCTGCTCCAGTTGAGATGACAACACTCACGGCATGTCGGGTGTATACTGTTGATGCCAGAGAAGCAGCCAGAGCTCCAGACTTGATCAGAGGTACCGTTCTGATCGATGCTTGTGATGGGAGAGTCTTGTTTGACTCTGGAGCTATGCATTCTTTCTTTCAGGATGTGCTTGCTGATAGGCTCAAGTTGCCTATGATCAGTTTTTCTCCTCCGATGGAGGTTACCACCGCATCTAGTGAGAGATGTCGGGTGGGCACGTACTGCAAGGACGTGCGGTTTCAGTTTGATGGCAGAGAGTACACGATTGATCTGTACTGCCTAGCTATGCCTACCCTTGAGATCATTCTGGGTATGGATTGGTTGGCCAAGTATAGCGTGATGTTGGACTGTTGTCTGAAGAGGGTTGTTGTGCCTTCTGATGGAGCTGGTTCGAGTTCCACCTTTTTCCTATTGATCTTGCAAGCTTGCAAGGCACTCAGGGAAGGAGCTCAGGGCTATATCTTCTCGTGTGTGACTGAAGATAAGCCAAGTGTTAATCTGTCGCAGATCCCGATGGTTAGCGCGTTTATGGATGTATTTCCTGAGGAGATTACATAGTTACCACCTGAGAAAGAGATTGAGTTCTCCATTGATCTGGTTCCTGGTGTGGGACCGATATCTGTGGCACCTTACCGTATGGCTCCTCTGGAGTTGAGGGAGCTGAAGGTACAGTTAGAGGACCTGCTGTCCAAACAGTTTATCAGACCGAGTGTCTCACCTTGGGGAGCACCGGTGATCTTCGTGAAGAAGAAGGACGGCAGTATGAGGTTATGTGTTGATTACAGGCAACTGAATAAGGTTACTATTAAGAATAAATATCCTTTGCCTCGTATCGATGATCTGCTAGATTAGTTGAGGGGAGCCATAGTGTTCTCTAAGATCGACCTGAGATCCGGATATCACCAGTTTCGGATCAAGCCTGCTGACATACCAAAGACAGCCTTTCGGTCTAGGTATGGTCACTTCGAGTATCAGGTCATCCCCTTTGGTCTGACGAATGCCCTAGCAGTGTTCATGGACTATATGAAAAGGGTATTCAGGCCTTGCTTGGATCAGTTTGTGATGGTGTTTATTGATGACATACTGATCTACTCCCGGACGGAGACGGAGCATGCTGAGCATCTCAGGATTGTTCTCCAGACTTTGAGGAATGATCAGTTGTATGCCAAGTTGGCAAAGTGTGAGTTTTGGCTATCAGAAGTGAAGTTTCTAGGCCATGTGATCTCAACAGTTGGGGTTTCAGTTGATCCCAGTAAGATAGAGGCTGTGATGTCTTGGGAGAGACCCAAGGATGTATCTGAGGTCCGGAGTTTCCTTGGATTGGCCGGCTACTACCGGAGGTTTATTCAGGGGTTTTCCCAGTTAGTGATACCTCTGACTCGACTCACTCGGAAGGGGGTTCCGTTTGTTTGGACCCATGAGTGCGAGTAGTGCTTCCAGGAGTTGAAGGAACGGTTGACTATAGCTCCAGTGTTGACCCTTCCTGACCCTGAGGGAAGCTTTGAGGTGTACTGTGATGCTTCCAAGCGGGGGCTTGGATGTGTGCTGATGCAGGATAAGAAGGCTGTTGCCTATGCTTCCAAGCAACTGAAGCCTCATGAGGAGTCTTATCCTACCCATGATTTAGAGCTTGCAGCTGTGGTGTTTGCTCTAAAGATTTGGAGGCACTATCTGTATGGTGCTAAGCTGGTGGTGTTCAGTGACCACAAGAGTCTCAAATATCTCTTTGATCAGAAAGAGCTGAATATGAGACAGAGGCAGTGGATGGAGTTCCTCAAAGACTATGATTTTGAGTTGAGATACCATCCCGGCAAGGCGAATGTTGTTGCTGATGCCTTGAGCAGAAAGCATGTGAGTGCCGCCTGCATGATGATCTCTGAGTGCAAGTTAGTTAAGCAGTTCAGAGATATGCACCTGACTATGACAGAGGGTGCTCGTGGTCTTGAGTTGAGAAGGATCAGGATTGATAATGAGTTGATCCGGAGGATCCGAGAAGCCCAGAAGCAGGATGAGTCTGTGAGGGCCATGATTGGCCAGCAGGATATTTCCTGGGAGGACCACGACTTGGCGGTGTACCAAAATCGTATTGTGGTGCCTAAGGGCGAGTTGGTGGACGTCGTCCTGTCTGAGGCTCACAAGGGCCAGTTCAGTATTCATCCAGGTGCCACTAAGATGTACCAAGATCTGAAGAGAAGTTTCTGGTGGCCAGGGATGAAGAGAGACATAGCCGAGTATGTAGCTAAGTGTCTGGTGTATCAGAAGGTAAAGATTGAGCATCAGAGACCGTCTGGTCTGCTACAGCCGTTACAGGTCCCTGAGTGGAAATGGGATAGCATTTCCATGGACTTTGTTGTGGGGTTACCGAGAACTCAGGCTGGATGTGATTCCATCTGGGTGATTGTTGATAGGCTGACCAAGTCTGCTCATTTCTTGCCCGTGAGGACTGACTACACGGCAGAGAAGTTGGCCCAGCTATATGTTAGGGAGATTGTGGGTTGCATGGTGTCCCTGAGAGCATTGTCAGTGACAGAGATCCAAAGTTCACCTCGAGGTTCTGGGGTGCGCTTCAGGAGGCTTTTGGGACCCAGCTGAGGCTTAGTACAACCTATCATCCTCAGACAGATGGTCAGACCGAGAAGACCATCCAGACTCTGGAGGATATGTTGAGGGCTTGTGCCTTGGAGCAAGGTACTAGCTGGGATAGGTACTTACCTCTGGTGGAGTTCTCTTATAATAACAGTTTTCATGCTAGCCTGGGCATGGCACCATATGAGGCTTTGTATGGCCGGCGGTGCAAGACTCCAGTCTGTTGGACAGAGGTAGTGAGAGACAGCTTCTTGGACCTGAGATGGTTCAGGAGACTTCTGAGCAGATCAAGATGATCAGAGACAAGTTGGTGAAAGCTCAGAGTCGTCAGAAAAGCTATTATGATCATAGACACAGACCCCTGCAGTTTAATGAGGGTGATCATGTGTTTCTGAGGCTGTCTCCGGTCACAGGTGTAGGACAGGCTTTGGGTGTAAGGAAGCTGAGTCCTAGGTTCATTGGTCCCTATCAGATTCTTCAGAAAGTAGGACCAGTGGCTTATAGGCTAGCTTTACCTCCCCAATTGTCAGGGCTACATGATGTTTTCCACGTGTCTCAGTTGAGGAAGTATGTGGCTGATCCTTCACACGTGGTAGAGCCCGACACCGTTCAGATTAGAGAGAATCTGACTAGTCCTACACGACCCATGCGGATTCTGGATAGGATGGAAAAGCGCATCCGGAGCAAGACCATTCCCATAGTCAAGGTACAATGGGAAGGGAGAACACCTGAGGAGGCGACCTGGGAGCGGGAGCAGGAGCTATTGCAGCTGTATCCTGAGTTGCTTGACAGGTATGATTCTCAATTTTGCGGACAAAATTCCTAAAAGGGGGGTTGAATATAATGACCCTGGAAGTTGGCGCGAGTAGCGCCACAGGTCTGGGAGTTGGCGCGGTTAGCGCCAGTGTTGCTTAGATGGCCAATTCTCTCTGGAAGTTGGCGCGGATCGGGCCAGGGTGGCGCCAGTCGTGCCAGATGCACTGGAGGTTGACACGGTTAGCGTCAGAGGTGGCGCGAGTCGCGCGGGACCTCTGACAGGACCACTATAAAAGGGTCATTTTCGAGTTTTTGGCCCCAAAAAGCTTCTTCTTCTTCCTCCAACGACCCACCTTCAATGTTGGAGCTTCCAAGCTTCATTCCTTCACCATAGTTCACCAAATCAAGTCCCTTAAACACCTTTCATGATGGAAAACACTTGTAGAGCTTGAATCCCTCCTCATTCTCCCTTCAAACCCACTCATTTTGAGAATCCCTTTCTCAAGGGAAGTTCGTAGAACTCGAGTTCGGCGAGGAACGGCGGCGATTCGTGGTTACCCAAGCTAGGGGGAGTCGTCCTTGGGCCTTCCTTGTCGTCATTGAGGTAAGAAACTCAAGATTCCTCGTTTGATTTGTGAGTCGGGGTTTTGGGTGAATAGTGACCCACTTGTGATAGAGCTAGTATTAGCCTTGGGTCCTTTGCAAACATGTGTTTAGAATGTTGTGAGGATGTAGGATTAGCTCTCAAATGTGAGTTTGGTGAACTTTGATTCTTGGCTCTATGTAATGCATGTTTAGTAGTATGCTGAGTTGCTTAGCTATGTTGTGACGTGCAAGAGCCTTGATATATGGTTTGATGTGCCTGAGAGGCCATGTGAACGGTGCCTTGTGTGTGTGATATGGACCGTTCAAGCCCTATGTGAATTATGAGGAATTGGGCTGTGATGAGCTTTAAGCTCTTTATGTCGGCTTTACCGAGGTCTTGTGAAGACACTAGTGCTTTGGCTAGGCCAAGCTAGACCACTGAGGGTCTATATGTGGTATATAATTGGTTGGACTATGATAAACCTTAAGTTAGAGGACTTGTGGTTTTGGAAAGGACTGAGGTTCCTTTCATTGAGATGATTGAGAACCGTGTTATATGCTTGTGCTTGTGTGAATGCTGGATAATTAATATATGCTTATGCCTTGTATAGGGCGTGACACCGCGGGTGTCAGTGGCGTAGGCCACAGAGCAAGGGAAGAACTGTAGAGCTCGGCTTTGCCAGGTAAGTTCTTGGTCCCTTGGGGATGTTTCCCACTTGCTTGTGCTCCACCATACTCCGAGGGAGTAGTGGTTACATTCATGATACATGCATTATTGGTTGTTGCATACTCATGATGATATATGCTTGTATCTGTGCTTGAGACATGTATGAAGCCTGTTATTTAGATCTTCTGGCCAGTTAG
>PYAF01006047.1:151442-170557 GCA_007407185.1 Glycine tomentella | reverse complement strand
AGTTCTTGGTCCCTTGGGGATGTTTCCCACTTGCTTGTGCTCCACCATACTCCGAGGGAGTAGTGGTTACATTCATGATACATGCATTATTGGTTGTTGCATACTCATGATGATATATGCTTGTATCTGTGCTTGAGACATGTATGAAGCCTGTTATTTAGATCTTCTGGCCAGTTAGATAGATATGGACCTCCCTAGGCGTAGAGCGTACCTCCTAGTTTGGTTTGCTCATGGTTGATGAGATCCCAGGGTGATGATGATCCCTTAAGGCCAAGAGATAGGTGTGTCTCGTTGCAGTTGATTGCCTATTCTCGGAGTACCATATACGTGCGTCCATGCGTAAGGAGTAGCTCCCGATGGGATGGCATGGGTGTAAATTCCGATTTCACACTGAGGTTTGGTGTTGATTGGATCCACCTTACATTAGAGCTAGATGACTTGCTTGTATTATTATGAGGGCCGGGAGGCCAGTATGTTGTGATACCTGATGACTTGTGTCATGGAAAGCGAGCCAGGGTGGAGGAGATGCCTCCAAGGACCCTGAGCTTACTGAGATGAATATCTCACCTCGTGTGGGGCTTATGTTGTTTCAGGTGACTCTTCTGGCAAAGAGGAGCGGTCTCAGGGCGGGAGGCCCCAGTAGAGACAGTGCTTGCTTGGCTGTGAGGCAGCAGTGGAGAGCTTGGAGCTCGGCTCAGCTTTTGTTGCTTTGTACCCCTGTAGAGGGAAGACATGTGTGTGCACATGTAGTTTTGAGATGTATATATATATATATATATATATTATGTACGCCCTCATGTGAGGAAGGATCTCTGAGATCAGAAAGCACTCGGATGCTTATTCTTTTGTATAGACACTTCGCGTGTCAGACGATGTATATGTACATAACCAGTTTATGTTATGTAATGATGTTTCCTCCTGTTTATATCTTTGAGATGTTTATGTTATCTGCCTATGGTTATGGTTGTGTGGTCTGGATCAACAGGGGATTGTGTTGTTTGAGATGAGATGTTGAGATTCCATACATAATGTAATCAAGAGATACGGTTTTCATTTATGCTTCCGCAAAGTTTTTAATTAAGTGATTAAGCGCTAATCTGATATAAATGATAATGTTAATACACCGGGTGTACACGGGGTGTTACAGTTTTAATGTTGTTTTTTTGTTGTTGATGGTTATAAGTCACCTAGATGTGTGGTGGCTGAGTGGTAGTGTGAAAGCTCTCATCTTGAATCTAAAGCCTTCTCCTTTTCCTTTCTTCCTCTCAAAGTGTTTTTCTTGGTTTATAGAGGTAAGAGAATCTGACCTTTTCTTGTTTTCTGATGTTGTGTGATGTATTGAAATGATTGTTATGTATTATAGATATCCCTGGAAAATATTTTTAATTCAATCTTTTTTCTTCTTCTCTAATCGGGCCAAGACGAATTGTTGTAAGGGATTTATTGAAACCATTAAATACATAATATGGTAAATTAGCTCTGATACATTTGTCTCACATTATGAGGATGGTGAGAAAAAATAATTTTTACACCCGAGATGGGATATATATCTGTGTGTGTGTGTTGGTAGTTTGATGTTGAGATATAAATGAAATTTGATGGTCGGGAATGTCTTATGCATGTTTGAATTCATTGAGGTGATGTTCACATAGTGTGAGATGGTATTAAATCTGAGAAAATTTGGAGGGTTGATGTGAAATTCGTATTCCCAACTTCTTTGAATCATTTTAGTCTATTATATTGTTTTATAATCGATTAAAATGAACTCCAAAGGTTGAATTTTGGTTTAGCCACTTAGATAATCGATTATGTGGCCTGATAATCAAATATTTTAGGTTCCAGAGATTGTGTTTAAATCCATGTTAGCAGACAATTGATTATTTGGTTTGATAGTCGATTATTTATATCAGTAAGAGTCCTCGGTACAATTATGCCAGATTTAATCGATTAAAGTGAGACATAATCAATTAAATTGGCCAAAAGTCAATCTTTGAGTGAGAATTAGGGAAAGTGGTCTACACAAAAGTTATAGTCCTAGATGTTAGCTAACTAATGGCTTTGGTTTCACTAAAAAAATAACATCTACAACTCTAGAAATGGTTAAGTTAGTGAACAAAGTTCAAGTGGTCTTTAATAAGTAAAAACTTCATATAGATTGTAACTTTAGGCAAGTATCCTTCCAAACAAGGTTTTAGGGTATGATAAGTGTCATATTTTAGTTATTTTCGGGATTATAATGTTAGCACTTATCTTTAGATTTCAATAGTTTTTCTTATAAACTTCTCAAATTCTAGTTATTTTATATTTTGTACATTTATTAATATTCTTGTTTAAATTTGGAAAATTTATCCATTTAATTTTGATGTTTTGGTAAGTATATGTGGCATCCAAACAACCAAGACAAGATGAAAGGGTAAAAAGGTCAAAATAAGAAAATTCTGGAAACCAAATTCGCCTATACTAGCAATCAGCTCGCCTGGGCGAGTTAACCTTTCTTCAGCCTTAAGTAATGGCTCGCCTAGGCGAGTTGACCTGACCTCCTCCACCATTTCCTATAAATACCCATGCAAAGGAAGCCATTGGAGGAGCAGAATGGGAGGAACAACAAGGAGACGTAGAGAGAGGTGATAGAAGTGAGAAATAAGTAAGGAAACTTTGTCAGAAAGGATCGAGGATAGCTTCCTTCATCATGTCTTCAGTTGATCTTGTGCTCTACACAATGATCAGCTAGTTTCTCCAAAGGATTGAATGTAATCTTCATACCCTTATGTATCTCTTTTGATATTAAATATATGCATGAATCTTTTCTACTCATTATTGGTGATTTCATTCTGTTCTTAATGCTTGATTCTAATTGATCACTATTTTCATGAAATTAGATTCTAAGTTTGACTGGAAAGTGTTCTTAGGATTTGAACTGAATGATTTTACTCTTTACGTTACGTTGATAGAAATAGAGCATAACGTTTTGATTGCAAACAACACAAGATTATGATTGTAGGGCTGGGGTATTTATTTCATATGCGAGGGATCAATATTTAGAAAATATCCTTAGGATTCTCGAATGCGAGGGATCGATTTGGGATGATTTAAGATGTGCATCAATAATGTTAGAAAATGATTTATATATGTTACTATTAATTGGATACTAAGGGTATGAACGATGAAGTCCATCTTACACTTTCCTTGAATTAATTAAACTCGTTTTACTTGTTTTCCGTAATTTCGATGCTCTAAATCCGTTATTTTCGTTATTTCTTTAATATCCGTATTTTCGTTATTTCCACAAACACACGAAATCTCGATTACATTTTGTACATAAACTATTGAACTGATGCTTTTATTTAAAATAACTGAATAACTCAAGTCCTTGTGGAGACGATCTCTTATAAATTCTGTAACCTGCGACGACATTGGTATGTTTGCCAATAGTCTAATCGGGTAAACACAAAGTTGTCAATTATCTTCTTATCTTTCAAATAAGGTAATAATAAATTCAATTGAGTTAGTGTAACTTTAATTATCATGGTTATAAACGACAGAGGTCATAGACACATAATATAAATGAAGGAGATAATAACACAAAGTTTAAGAGGTGATATGATAACCATAAACAATAAGTTTAGAGTTGTTATAATGGTAGAGTGATGCATATTTATGATGTCTAGTATGTTAATGATTTTGTTGTTGTTAATTATCAAGTTGTCCAGACAATTATGTTCTTTGATGAGGTGTATTATTATGAGACAATGACGTGTCTGAGAAGATTTTGGTGTTGGAATCATCCCTATGTGTGGAAAAGATTGGGAAGTTTCTTATTAAAAAGATATACTTAGGAGGGTGAGTTTCATGCCAAAACTTTGCCTCAGTAAAGCGACTCGAAGACTTACCTAATGGGGTATCTTCTTGAGCACCACATCTCTATTTTGACTTTGAATGACATGTTAGAGTATTAAGACTACCTCCCAAAGGAATTAGTGACCATTTTAGTGCATATGAGATGGATTGCTATTGATGGTGAAAACTTGGATCCTTGAGATCTCAAACCTTAAGGAATCTAAGTGTAGTTGTTGGTTATGAGTAGACACATAAATTGTGGTGCTTGGTGAGCCCTCAACCTAGTGTTGGAGGTTTTTGTGGTGGCTAACACCAAAGAGGCCAATAAAATAGATGGGTGGATGAACTCTTAGAGAGGCTAAGGTTAATTCATATCTTACCAAGGTAAGTCATTACTCATGCTCATCTATATTCGATAAAACCACAAATCTTCCTTAGGATTATATCTAGGTCTCCCTGAATGATCAAGAAGGTGACTATGTTAAGGGATGTACTTGAGTTAATTGCTCATGTGGTGAAAATCTACAAGAAGTCGAGTTTGTCTTTGTTGTTGGTGATTGATGGATTGATGACGATAATGATCAATGGTTGAATCATGGTGATGATGATTGATTGACTGATGATGATGATTAAATCTTGATGCGATGGTTGATGAACTGATGATTATTATGAGATGATCTGTTATGTAAATTCTAAGATTTATTCTTTATGCATGGTTTTAACATATTATATTCTATATATGATGATAATTTATTGTGTTTATATTTGTTAAGTTCTATGTTGTTTTAGTAAGTTTGTTTTTTTTGTTAGCTTACCCTTGCACTGTTGCATGTGTGATTTGTGCCTGTGATAATCTCATATCTGATGTACATGGGGACCAGATGGTTAGGAGGTAGCCTCGTGTTTTTCAAAGACTTCATAGATATGTGTAATTGGACGTGAAGACATGTTATCCATTTTTTTTCCTCTTTAGCATTATGTATAGTGTTGACCAACTAAGAGTTTAGGTAGTTTATGCTTATAGAGTTGGTTCTATTTATATGCATGTTTGAAGAGATTTAAGTTCCTCTGATGTTGTATAACTTTATGTTATGATGCAATGTCATAAGACACAGTTATTCAGTTGTGTGTGTGTGTGTATAACATGATGTTTTATCTTGAAGTGGTGCTTTTAGCTTTTGACTTTTGAAAACGAGAAAAGTTCACAAGTATTTTCATAAATTAATTAATTAGAGTTTAAAATAAAGTAAAATAAAGTCTTCCACTTTGTTAGTTTTGAGTTATCATATAGCGGCAACAGGTCATTAAATTATGTTTGCGTTGGTTCCTTTAAACGATACCTGACAAATATTGAGTATTAGGCATTTATGATCATAATTAATGCTGAAAATGTTATCATTCTTCATATGATTTGTCCAAGAACAAATAAACTAAAATACATAATTTTTAAAAGAATATAAAGTAAATCGAGCTTAGTATATCTATCACTAAACACTTGAATGGGGGCTTGGTAAGTGCCTTTTTATTGTAGACGGAACAATGTCCATTTCATCCAACGACTCTGATTCATCTATCAAAAATAATTCTTCTTGGATAGTTGGATGAAACTACATTTGAGCATCATTCAACATCTTATTTAGGCAGGATTTGCCCTTCCCATTCTATTTGAGCAAATATTGGTTGTCTATAACTAGCAAGAACTATATAAGATCAATTCTTCTTCCTTTTTATTTTCTTTTTCTCCTCACGATTCTTTCTTCTTCTTTTTCTTACATGTGATTTATTCTTCGCCAACAATATGATTTCGACACCTTCCATTGATCACCATTTTGTTGAAATACAATAAATCACACTAGAAAGGGAGGTTGAATAGTGTGTTAGTCAAAATATAAAACCTTTTGAAATGGAAGATGTTTATAATAAACAAGTTTATAAAACCCTCATCAAGTGACTAAAAGTGGACTGTCGTCCAATGTTTTATACTAGTTCACTCAACTTGAGCTACGTCCAGTTCCTCTTTATCAACAAGTAAAGGGTTCCACTAATCAAACTTGATTACAACAAGTATTTTTTTTCTTCCACTTCTGGCTTACAAGTATTTTCAAGGCCACTATTGGCACAACCCTTAAACTCCACTGAATCTAAGAACACCCAAGTATTGTTTTGTCACTAAGTCACCCCTGACTTTCACAAACATAAGTTTGGTATAGAATCAGAGATTCTTTACAACACTCAAAGAGTGAGTTTACAATGAAGTTATAATCTCTCACAAGTACTTTATAAATCACAAAGGATGAACTCTTTTAAGCTTAGTATATTTATCAAAAAATGCTCTTCTTTTCTCTTGTTTCTTGATTCACGACTCTTGTTTTTTTGTACATTCTCGTTATTTTTCTTCAAACCTTGATTTCATATTTATAGGTAGAGAGAAAATAGTAATTGTGGAGAGTATCTTCAGGATTGAATAATATGACCGTTGTTTAGATTGATCTTGTTTCTTGAAATAAGAAGATACTGCGCGTTTCTATCTGATAGAATCAAGACTTTTAATATTTGTATTCATAACTCAATATGGTTGTTAGACTTATAAAAGGAAATAAAAGATTGATTCGCAGATATATTCCATATTGTTTATCGTTGTTGCCTGCTTCGTCTTCTTCCATTTCCAAACGACAAGTCTGGTTTTGGTTTCTATTTCACCCTTGAGACTTCTTCGCTCGTGAAGATGCTCCGACACACTTTGAAGAAAAATTTTCTTCTCAATACCCTTCTTTCACTGTCGCCCTCTCGTGCTCACCTGCATTGTTTCAGCTTCCCATCACTCGATTAACAAGTGAGATTATTTCAGTGTTACCGACATAAGGATTTGGTTATTCAAAGGCTTTAGGGTGGTGATTTTGAGTTTGGGGATGTTCAATTTTTCTGATGTTGTGGGGTTTGGTTGTTTTTGGCATAATGACTTGAGGTTTGAACTTATAAAGCTTTCTGCTTCAGGGTGTTGGGCGACAGGCTTTAGATCTAGGTGGTGTAGTGATGCTTTCAATGACTTATTTGAACAATTGCAACGTATTTGAACAATCATAAAGAGGTAAAGTGTTTTCAATTTTCATTTGTTATTTCATGACAAAAGTTCATGACTACTAACATGAAAATCATAAACAAACATACTTACTTGCTACTCACACTCATCTAGTTTGATTGGCTACTATTTCATTTTGTTTCTCATATATAAAAGATATGTGTAAAAAGAATTTCATCCAAGCTTCTTGATCTGGATAGCTTAATGTAAATGAGTTTTTTTAGCTATGATATTAGTGTCAATGTAAGATCCAATTACCATTGTCATGTCAAGTTTTGTAATTTAGATTCTATATTTATTTGTTTTATGTTTGATTTGTTTGCTTTAAATTCTTATTTTCATAAGGTAATTCACTTTTAATGTGCTTCATGAGAGTTCATTTATTAAGATAATAACATTGTTTTATGTGATTGAAGTTCATTATCAAGCCATTATCTTGAAACTTCAGTCTGGAAATAGAAGTTAGGTTTGCATTGGGCTCTATGTTAGCCATCTTCCATCTATTAGATATCAGTTATGGGATTACTTAAAACATCTTGAACCCTTTATTCATCTACCTTGGCTTATGATTGGGGATTTCAACGGAATTTTGTCTCCTTCTAAGCAAATGGGTGGTTTTTTTCCCCTACTGTTGGAGCTGAGTCATTTTCCTCTATGATTGATTTATGTTCTTTGTCAATTGTTCATACCATTGGAAGCTTCTTTACTTGGCAGCATAGATGCATAAACAATGTTATTACTTCGAGGAAGTTGGACATGTGTATGGTTGTGGATGAATGAAGGGATTTGTTTACAAATGCTTTTGTAGAAGTTCTATGCAAAATGCAATCAGACCATAATCCATTTCTTTGATGTGATCATAAAATGGTTAGGAGTGATAAGCCTTTCAGGTTTGAAGAACCATGGATCTTGCATCCTAACTATGAGAAGTTAGTTCATCAAGCTTTGGAAAAATGGTCACAGGAGGTTTATGTGGCTCTATGGAAAGTTAAATTTGATTATGTTACTTTTAATCATGAAGTCTTTGGTCACATTTAAGCAAAGAAAAAAAAATTGAAGCTAGGATTCAAGGAATTGAGCGTACTCTTCAAACCAACAATCAAATTCTATTCCAAGAGGAGCTTTATTGGTATCAAAATTCTAGAGAGGTTTGGGTTTGATTTGGAGATACAAACACTCATTTTTTTCCATACGCAAATAAGATTTATGGCTTGCATGTTACAAATGGTATTTGGAACACTAATGATCAAATTCTTCAACAAGAAGCTCTTTTATTTTTCCAAAATTCATTTTGCACTACTTAAACTTGCCCTCAGATTGTTGATCTTTCTTCTGTTCATAAATTCTCTATTGTAATTATTTCTTCTCTTTTTGGCCAAGTTACTAAAAATGAAGTGGTTAAAGTGTTGAACTCTATGAGACCCTATAAGGTCTCGGGCCAAATGGGTTCCAGGTAATTTTCTTCAAACAATTTTAGCATGCAGTTGGAGATAAAGTATTTAAATTGGTTCAAGATGTTTTTTTTTTCTCAAGCTTCCTATCCAATCCTTTCTAAAACTCTTATTTGCCTGATTCCTAAAATTGAACCCCTTCTTTCTTTTAGAGATTTTCACTTTATTAGCCTTTGTAATGTCTTATATGAGCTCGTTACAAAGATTATTAAGGAAATTATTAAGACCTTTCCTAGATGATATGCAGGGCAGTTTTATGCTTGGGCATGGTACCTCTGATAATTATCGTGTATGAGGTTCTTCATTCGATGTGTCACAACAAAAATGGAAGAATAATGATATGGTTTTCAAGATAGATATGGAAAAAGCATATGATCGGGTGGATTGGAATTTTTGAGGCAATGCTTGATGGAGTTTGGATTTCCTTCTCATATGGTAAATTTTATTATGTTTAGTGTGGAATCCTCATGTCTTTCCCTATTGTGGAATGGTAATAAGCTTCTTTCCTTTGCTCCTAGAAGGGGGCTTTGTCAAGGGGATCCACTGTTTCCATATCTATTTGTAATTTGTATGGACAAATTAGGTTTGATGATTACCCGGGCTACTGATGAAGGAACTTGGAAGCCTTTAAATTTTTTGCTTAAGGGCCTCATATTACTCATTTGTTCTTCGTAGATTGTGTTATTTTCTTCTCTTCACTAAAGCAAAGGCTTCTCAGTTTAGAAATGTTGTTTCTGTTCTAGATCATTTCTATAAAATCTATAGACTAAAAGTTAACATGTCCAAATCTCAAGCTTGTTGCTCTAGAGGGATTCCAACCTCCAAAAGAAGACTTATGATGTCAATTTATGGTATTTAATTTAATATTGATATAGGAAAATATGTGGGCTTTCTAATAATAAATGGTAGAGTGAAAATGGAGGATTATTATTTTATCATTCAAAAGATTGAAAGCAGACTTACCTCTTGAAAAATCATTTGCTTAATAAGCCAAGGAGGATTACTCTTGCCCAATCTATTTTGTCCTTTCTCCCCCTTTATGCTATGAGTATTTATAGTATGATTGAATGGTTTTGATCTAAAATGGATTTTATTATAGTAATTTCATTAGGAAAAGTGGAACTGGTAGAGGTTGTCATCTTATTGGTTGGAAGACAATCACTAGGCCTAGGCGGTTTAGGGGGACTGGGTTGAGAATGATGAAAGGAAGTAACGCTGCTATGTTTGGTTAATTGGTCTAGAGTCTCATCAATCATGGTCAGAAACTATGACATCGACTTTTTGTACAAAAATATTGTCTTAATCAATTCCAATCTCCATCCTTTGTTGCTCTTGTGGGTAGATCTTCCCATATTTGGTGAGTTATTTGTAAAACCTATAAGGTGCTTCAAGTTGGCTTTACAATCAGTATAGGAAATAGTGCTTCTAGAGTCTAGTATGATAATTGGTCAGGAAAAGGTCCCTGATGTTTGAAAGTGTCGTATGTGGACATTCAGGATATGGATCTTTGGATTATTGATATGATGCAAGATGGAATCTAAATTTATTAGCTACTCCTCTAAATGATAAAATTAATAGATTTTTCCTTCAACCTCCCCCTTTAACTGATTAACTCATCCAGAGGTTCCTGATTCCTTTGGTTGGGCTAGTAGTTGGTTTTTTTTATGTTCACTCTACTTATGGTTGTCTTACCAATACAGATGTTTCAATAGACTTCCTCTAACTAAATTTCAATTGGTTTTGGAAGTTGAAGATTCTTTAGAGTGTTAAAGTTTTTTTTATGGCAGATTTGGCATCACTCTTTACCTGTCCTTTCTGAGTTGAACTATAGAAATATTATTTCTTTTGATACTTGTATGAGATGCTTGCTACACTAGGAAGATGTGATTCATTGCTTTCTATTGTGTCTAAGTTCGAAACAAGTTTTTGATCTCCTTAAACTAAGCTTTCAACTCCCTAATTCTCATAATCAATTCAAAACTTGTATTATGGAAAATTCTGAACATTATGGTGTACTTTTCATTGTAACTATCTGGAAAGCTAGGGGCAAGTTTATCTTTGAAGGTGAAATTTTTAGTCCACATGCCATAGCCTCATCATCAGTAGCTCTAGCACTAACCATTCAAAAAGCATTTCCTTTATATGCTTCTCACTCTCATTCTCAGTGTTAATAGTTTGTTGGAGACCTCCTATTCATGGTTCAGTGGCTATAAATTTGTATGTGGGTGTTTGTGGTAATCCAAAAAGAATTGGATTTGGTGGTCTTGTGCATGATTCTCTGGGTAATTGGCTTAATGGATTTGCTAGTCATATTCATGGAGATTGATAATGACTGTCGAATCACTACAAAACAAATAAAACTAAGATAATTCTGTAGCACAGGATTAACTTAGGTCGACTCAGAGATATAGTCCAATTTTGTTCCTGACTTAATCCATTTATAAACAACAAGGGAGTTTATCAAACAGTTTTCAAACAGTGAACAAAAATTGCAGAAACACAAGAATTGAAGAAAAATGCAGATACTAAGAGAATTGATAAAAGATGTTGTAAAACAGATTCAAGAATATCAATTCAATCCACCAAACCAAGAAATACAAATTATCATAGTTCTCAGATAATGATCATATTATGAATGTTAATTCAATATCATTAGAAGCAGTTCAATCAAATACCAACCCAGAACTCAAATTCTCCTTGCTTGGGATGGATCATTGGATTGATTGATTGTTTAGCCTTCCATGATCATCATCAGTGGAAGAGCCACAAATTTGTGTGAGAAAAATAGAAGAACAAAGATTAAAGGAAGAAGAAAAATAGAGAACAATGAGGAACAATGAAGAATAGTCGAGAGAAAAAGAGAGAAACAATTTTAATTATGAAAACTTGCACAAGAAGCCAGAAATTTTGTTTTTGTGTCCTTTAATAACTCATAGCTACACTAATATATAGTGATTGGACAGAATGTAGGGATGGACCCTGATTAGGCCCATCTAAACTAACCAATTATGCTAATTACATCAATCAAAACCCAAACTCGCAACCAAAACTCAAGTTCAGAGGTTCTGACTTCCAAGCCTAATTAGAACTTTACACCGGTAGAATTAGCCCATGCTTATCTCTAACAAAATTGTATCTCTTTTCCTTAGCTTTCCAAGGACTACTCATATGCTCCGTTTGGTTGTCTGTAGAATCCTATAAGTCCCACACAAGGAAGATAGGTCAGGTAAGCACAAAATTTGAAAATAAGCAATAATTATCAATTAAGCCCAATTATTTTCCTAAGACCAAAACTGAGTTAAAGTGAGAAAATAAGAAATCTAAGAGAAGTAAAATAAGCTAAGAAGAATAGAAAAATATTATACTAAAAATGCTCAATCAAATTCCCCAACACTTTATCTTTTGCACTCCTGGGCAAAACTAAGAGAAAAACAATTAAACTAGAATAAACCACAAACTAAATAAAAGGTATGAACAAGACACACATTTTTCAATGGATCCTAATAATGCACAAAAGTGAGAAAGATGGAAAATGGAAGAATGATATCAAGGTAACAAGCACTCCATGAACACATGATCACAAAGTGCAAAGTGAAAAAGTAGTCAAGTTAAAATTAAGAATGTACCAAGATAATAGAATTCTCTCAAAGAACACTCAACCTCATCAAATGTGTAACTAGCACAACCAAATATTGACAAGGCTCTAATTTAGTCAACTTGAAATACACATGCATCAAAAGAACAAAGGGCTTTTATTGGTTTGTTATGTATGATTTAGGTAAGGGTGGATAAGAGAAAAATATTTAGGCTAAAACCAAGAGAAAATAGGGGTAATGAGGAGTAAGCCAACAAGTAAAATGAGGGGTAGAAATAAAGAAACAAGGTGGAGAATAACAAAATTAAAATAAAAAGAACTTACAAAGATGAAAATGAACCACAACACACTTTTATTGCAATTGTTTTTCTTGTGCTTTTTTTTTTTCCTCTGAACTTTTACTTTTTATACTCTTTCTTTTCTTTTATTTTCTCCCAAATCAAAACAAAATACAAATCCCCACACTTGTTTGAAACCCACTCCCAAAACAATTTCAAGGCCCTTTTTTCTATCTAAAGTTAGAATAACCTGGTTTTCCACCTTTTGGCTTATCATGAGCTACACAAGAAAGAAAAGGTTAAAGGCTCAAAAGGGTGACAATGGATATCAATGAAAGGTAGGTTTATCTTGCTAGTGGCTAAAAGAAAGAAGACCTAAATCATCTCAATCAATGCATGCGTAATAAGGAATGACAAGAGAGACAAGGCAAATCCTAGAGTAATCTAGCACAAGGGTGAAATCACACGTGAAAGAACATGAATGTAATAATGTGATTCATCCACAAAGGCCTAAAAACTCACAAGGCATAATTCTATCACACATGATCCACCTTAAATTTTATTTTCCAAACCTAATCACTTCAACAATTACAACAATGATTCACATCAAGTATGAAACCTCTCAATCCAAAAATTGGTAAATTTCTCACAATTTATACAAGTTAGAAATCATATGAAAAACATGAAAAAATGTCTAAATTCAACAAAAACATAAAAAAAAACTATTGCAAAATCCTTTATTTTTTATTTTTTATTTTATTTTCTGTATGTAAAAATAGTAAAAACAAAAAAAACAAATACATCAAAACAAAAACAAAAAATAGATAAAATAGATTTTGTAAATCCTTCCCCCCACACTTAAAGTGCACATTGTCCTCAATGCAAGCATACAGTAAAATGCAATCAAAGAGACAACATAGAAAAGAAGGGAAAAGGAAATTGCTCAAGTGTCATTCAAGACACATCATCACATAAAATTGACAAGACTAACGAGAGGTTTGGCAGAAGCTCCTCCTCCACTTGAGGGCTCTCATCCAATAGCTTTAGTTGGTGACCATTCACTTTGAATACCTTGCCGGTAACTTCATTTTTAATCTCAATGGCACCATGGGGAAAAACATTAGTAATAACAAAAGGTCCATCCTGTCTAGATCGAAGTTTACTGGAAATAAGCTTGAGGCGAGAGTTAAACTAGAACACTTTTTGGCCAATATGGAACTCTTTCCTAAGACTCTTAGAGTCATGAAACCTGTTCACTTTCTCCTTGTAAATCTTGGAGTTCTCATAGGCTTCTAAGCGGATCTCTTCAAGTTCTTGGAATTGAAGCTTCATTTCAATATTCGCTTCATCAAATGCCATGTTACAACTCTTCACCACCCAATAAGCATGGTGCTCAATCTCCACCGGAAGGTGGCATGCCTTACCAAAAACTGTAACGCCTAAATTTACCATCTTGTTATTATTGATTTTTAATGAAAAATCACTTTGCCAATTTGTTAATAATTATTGAACCAAGGTTACTATTAACTAATATTCAAAAGATTTCTACGTCTGGTTCATTTATAACTAAAATATACTGTAAAATATAATACAAACTGATATAGAATCTATTACATAGTACACATAACTAAAATATTTATTACAACAAAACATCTTCAACCAAACATCTTCAACAAAGTTCTTCATCAAAAAGCAGCTTGCCAATCCTTCTTTACTGTTCATCTGCTCACCCAAATAAAATTGGGGTCATCGCATGTGTCGCCCACAGACACAAAAATATAGGGTAAGTTTATGATGAACATAATTTAAGCAATAAAATGTATTCAATATGTAGATATTCATAACAACATCCTTAAAGATGCATGATTCTCTTAGACTCTTATCATGATGCATGATTCTCTTAGACTCTTATTCATTTAATTCATAACTCTTTTCATTTTATCAACTCATATTTATTTTCAACATCAGTTCTTCAATTACCGTCTTATATATTTTACTCAAAAATTCAACATAAATCAAGTACAGAACTCAGTTTGATATTCATGTACAGAAACTCAACATATCATTCATGTATAGAGATTTATAGAAACACTCAACAACACATGGAATTTAGAGAAATTCATAGAAACACTCAAACACTTATTTAAACACAAACAACACTTAAACTATCTTTATCGTAAACAATACTTAAACTATCTTTATCATAAATAACACTTAAACTATCTTTATCATAAAGCTTCCCTATACATACCTTGTAACCTCTTAGAAAGCTTGTTTTTCTCTTCCTAATTTGCTAGCTCTTCCACGTGATTTCTCCAAAAGGTGGGGTCTTTTTCTATTTGCTTTAGACTTTAAAAAAGAGAGGATGAAAGTGAAATGAAAGGGATATGAGGGAGGTAGTTCACGTGTAGCTTCTTGTAGAAGGGTGGTTTGAAAATGACTTCGACTTTGGACCCCCTTTCCTTTATATAGTGGTTGAAAATTGATATAATATTCAAGGACATTTTTACCCTTTCTAACTAATTACCTTCATTTAGTTCCATCTTAACTTAGTTTCCCCTCATTACATTAGATTCTAACTAAGTTCATCCTTATTCTTTTACTTTATAAAAATATCTTTCAAGCCTTAATGATTTCCTTTACAAGTGTCCATGACAAGTGTCCACCACTTTACAAGTGTCCTTACACTTGTCCAAATTCATGAAATTTCTTCCATTTTCCTTGCTTTTCACGTGGACAAGATCTAGGCCTAGGGAAGATTTTTATTTTCCTTTCATTTATGTGTATATATATATATATATCATGTTATTTTGTAAATGAAGAAAAATAATTCTAGTTTCATTTTTATCTTATACATGGCATTTTCTAGTAGGAAGTCAAGTTCAATTTGAACTCTTCTACCTAAAGATAATATTGAATAATATAATTCTGGAGTTTTCCAGAGACTAACTTCAATTACAATATAAATTGCCCATAAATAGTCTATACAGACTTTACATATAAAGGTGCTCTTTATCTTAATTCTGACTGTTCCATACTACTTCTGACCATCAAAATTACTAAACCATTTTATTAAATAAGTCTATGCATCTTATAATCAAGAGAAAATTCCATAGATCTTGTCTATCATTTTTCCATATTTTTCTGATGTTTGAATTCTTCTGAATAAAGTTTCAAAGTTATTATCTTATAAAATTCATAGAAATTCTATTCTAGGATTTTCTATCATAAAGTATTTTGATAATCTGTCGTCTAAGAGTATTCTGTAATTTTATCAGGTTTTCATAAAATTTCGAAGGGTATCTCAGACAATTTTACTATCAAGAGTATTATGGTAATTTCCAAAATATCCAAGGGTATTTGTGTAATATTCATCCTAAGGACATTTCTGTAATTTCTACTTTAAAGTAAGGGCAATATAGTCATTTCTCTTCAAACATTTTTATAATATTTCTAATTAATATTTCACCCAAATAATTTAAATATAGACTAATCAAATTTCACATAACCTAATACTCATATCAACAATTGCACAAGAATAATTCATACAATATATATTTTATGGTTATTAAAATATTAGGGTGTTACAAAAACCACCCTATAAGGAGACATTCCCAAAGGTGTTCGGTAAATGGTCCTGTGAGCCCATAAAACATATTCAAGTAGCTTTCTCCAATCCTTCCTATTAGGTTACACTACCTTCTTCAACACTTGTTTGATCTCTCTATTAAAAACCTCCGCTTGCCCATTAGTTTGGGGATGATAAGCTGTAGCAACTCTATGCACAACCCCATACTTTTGGAGCAAGGATGTCAATAACCTGTTATAGAGATGGCTCCCTTGGTCACTAATAATGGCTCTACGCACACCAAACCTGCAAAAAATGTTAGATCTCACAAAATCCATAATAACTTTAGAATCATTAGTTTTGGTAGCCTTAGCTTCAACCCATCTAGAAACATAATCAACAACAAGAATAATATATGAAAAACCATGAGAAACAGGAAATAGACCCATCCCATAAAATCAATACCCCATACATAAAAAATCTCACAGAAAATAATGGGCTGCTGAGGCATCTAATGCCTATGTGTAATGATCCCTCATGCTCTCTGACACTACTCATAAGTGATGGAAAAGTGATGAGCATATCTAAACATGGTGGGCCAATAGAACCCACAGTCCAATAATCTTCTAGCGGTACGCTGAGGACCAAAATGACCATCGGTAGGTGTGCCATGACAAAACTGAAGAATATATTGAATCTCATGATTTGGTACACACCTACGGATCACTTGGTCACTACCAAACCTCCACAAATAAGGATCATCCCACAAATAATATTTAGTATCACTCTTAAGTTTATCTATTTGAGACCTAGGTGCATGAGGTGGAACAACAGATGTAACAATGAAATTCACAATGTCAGCAAACCAAGGTGTAACATGTGATGAATGCAAATGTATCAAATGCTCATCAAGGAAATTATCCCTAATAGGAAAGGACTCAACAGGTCCATCAATCCTGCTCAAAATGATCAACAACCAAGTTTTCTGCACCACTCATGTCCTTAATCTCAATATCAAATTCCTGAAGAAGAAGCATCCACCTGATCAATTTAGGTTTAGCACCAGGCTTCTTCAACAGGTACTTCAAAGCTGCATAGTCAGTAAAGACAATGATATGGGAGCAAAGCAAATAAGATCTGAATTTTTCTAAAGCAAAAATAATAGCCAAAAGCTCTTTCTCAGTGGTGGTGTAGTTAAATTGGGCTGCATCTAAAGTGCGTAAAGCATAAGAAATGACATGAGATAGTTTATCAACTCTCTGTGACAACACAACCCCAAGCGCATAGTTAGAGGCATCAGACATGAGCTCAAAGGGAAGCTCCCAATCTGGTGGCTGCATGATGGGAGAGGTAGTAAGCTTCCTCCACAACTCCTCGAATGCCTCTTTGCAAGGCTGGTCAATCACAAAGTCTACATCATTTTGGAGAAGCTTGGACAATGACAATGCAATCTTGCTGAATTCCTTGATGAATCTCCTATAAAAACCTGTATGTCAAAGAAAAGAACGCATTTCCTGCACAGAAGGTAGAGAAGTAATAACATCAATCTTGGTCTTATCAATCTCAATACCTCTACTAGAGACCGAATGCCCTAAGACTATACCATCATGTACCATAAAATGACTTTTCTCAAAGTTAAGAACAAGGTTAGCCCCAATGCATCAGTCAAGAACTCTAGAGAGACTGTAAGGACCCTCAAGTATGGCGCGGTTGGCGCCACAGATGGAGCGGTTAGCGCCAGGGTTTTGTGAGAAAACCCTGCTGGAAGTGTGGCGCTGATGGCGCTAGGGTTGGCGCTGATAGCGCCAGAGCCACTGGAATCTGACGCCTAGGGCGCTAGGATGGCGCTGGTAGCGCCAATATTTCTGGAAGTTAGCGCTGGGAGCGCCAGGGTGGCGCTGATGGCGCCACAGTTTTTGTAGATGGCGCGGACAGCGCGGGAGTTGGCGCGGATCGCGCCACAGGCTCGGCAGGTTCACGCTGATAGCGTGGATGTGGCGCTGATGGCGCCAGAGGTTCTGCAGCTGGCGCGGATCGCGCGGGAAGGTCGGCACAGACTGTTTTTAAAAGGGAGGTCGCGTTTTGGAGGAGAAGAAATGGTTTTCTTCTTCCTCTGACCTCCAGCAGCCATGGGAGAGCTTCCCAAGCTCTCATGGCCATGTTTTGTGACCTTAAACGCTTCCCATATCCTTTCTATCACCTAGAAACCAAGTGGGAGCGAGAATCCTTCCTCCAGAGTCTTTAAAACCCCAGAGAAACTCACCTCTGAGAAAAGGTGTAGAGAACTCGGGATTGGGCGAGGATTGGCGGTGTTTCAGCTGCACCAGGGCTAGGAGACGTAGCCTAGAGGCCTTCCTCGGCAGTTCTGAGGTAAGAAACTCGAGTTTCTCCGATTGATTTCTGATTTAGGGATTTTGATGAATAATGACCCATCTGTGATAGAGCTAGAATTAGCTCTGGGTCCAGTTGTGAGATGTGTTCAGGATGATGAGAGGAGGAAGGATTAGCTTTCCGTTTGTGATTTGGTGACTGTTGGTTTTGGCTATAGGCTATGCATGTGTGACTTGGACTGAGTCACTTGATGTGAGATATGCAAGGTCCATGATGATGGGCTTGATGTGCCTGAGAGGCCATGAGAATGGTGTCTTGTGAGATAGACCGTTCAAGCCCTGTGGAAAACCCTGAGTTATTGGGTTATGAGCTGTGATGCTCAATGTGAATGGCTTGTGTTGAGTCTGTGGTGACTCAGAGGCCATGGCTGAGTTAAGACAGACCACTGAGGGTCTCTGGAAAGGCTTAGAATGGATAAGCCTGATGAACCTTAAGTTAGATAACTTGGGTTGATGGGAAGGACTGAGATTCCTTTCCCAGAGGCAGTTGAGGACTGCTTGATGAGCTTGTATGTGTTTTTATGCTTGTATGGTCTGTAATATGCGGTTGTGTGCCTTGGTAGGGCTTGACACAACGGGCGGCAGTGAAGCAGACCATCAGTTGAGCTAGAGCTGTGAGGCACGGCATGCCAGGTAAGCTCACTGTTCTAGGGTTTTCCTTTATTGTGGTTTGCCACCCAAGTGGGTGATGTGTATATATTTCTGTGTCTGGAGCCTGAGAGGCTCAGTGAACGGTGCTTGGAGTGAAACTCAGACCGTTCCCAGAAATGTGAAACCCTAGGATAGACACTGAGATAGTGTGAGACTGAGAATGCACCTGAGGTTGCAGGTGATGGAACCTATAGGATACTGCGATAGTATCGGGCTAGTTGAGGTTCCCTAGCCAGAGGTAGAGTTTGAGGACTCCCTGGAATAGC
>PYAF01006047.1:122102-151342 GCA_007407185.1 Glycine tomentella | reverse complement strand
AAAAGGTCCTGGAGGTGATTGCCCTGTATGGAGGTTCTTGCCCAGGCATGTGTTGGAGAGGCCAGGTAGTGGACAGATATGTTGTATCTCTAAGAGAGGGCTTTCCGAGGGGATGAGAGCCTAAGGCCTCTTAGGTGAGCCATATCTGGATTCTGGAAGTTCTGAGTTGAGGGATTCCTCAGGCATTGTGTGTATGTGAAGTCCTGAATAGATGACTCAGGCAATGCTTGTTCTGATAGAAGAGGCGATGCCTGTGTGATATGGAAAGTGTCCAGTGGTGGACACTTATTTGATGAGACCTCTGTGAGACGAGTCTGCGATGGCTAGAGAGCCAGATGGCTAGAGAGCCAGTATGAGGTGAAATACCTCTGATGCTGATGGCATCCGGTTAGTACCCAGAGGACTAGGGAATGTATGACAGCTAGGACGGTGTCCTAGGCTTTGTTATGTTCTGTTATGTTATGCTTAGGGAGTAAATCAGGGTAAGGGAGGATGTCCCAAGACCCTGAGCCTACTGAGATGTTTATCTCACCCCGGTTATGGGTTGTGGTTTTCAGGTACTTCTTGAGAAGAGGAGTTACCACAGGGCAGGAGGCCCTAGATGAGTTGCTGGATGGTCCTTGGCTGCAGATGAAGACTAGAAGAGTCTTTTGTATAATCTCTGTCTATTTCTCTGTATAGAGTTATGGTGTGAGTGTACACCAGTTGTACTGTACATATGTTACTGTATAATCACTGAGGTGGTAGAAACTATCAGTTGTATGTAAATATGTACAGACTTTGATGTATAGATGATGTTGTCCTCCTGATGATATCTATCTGTTTTAGTATGTCTGCCTATGTTGTGTATGTTTTATCTGGATCAGCAGAGACTTGTGATATGTGTGTTTTTATATTCTATGCATAATGTATCAAGAAAATCGATTCTATCGTTTCCGCATTGCGTTTAGTTAACGCTTATAGCGCGCTACTGATATTGTTAATGATAACACGTCCGGGGTGTTACAGAGACTACCCAAATATGCATCAAAAGAGGAACCATAAATAGTGAAATCATCCATAAACACCTTCATACAACTCTCTAATAAATCAGAAAAGATACTCATCATGTACCTCTGGAAGGTTCCAGGAGCGTTGCATAGGCCAAAGGGCACCCTGGTGTAGGCAAATGTGCCAAATGGACAGGTGAATGTGATCTTGTGTTAGTTCTCCAGTGCAATATGAATATTGAAAATAAAGGAAATACTCACAATAACCAAGAGGGGGGTGAATTGGTTAAAACCTTGGTATTTTAAAATTAATTCAAATCAGAGTTTCAGGATCCTTATCACTTTCAAAACCAAGAAATCTTTTTACTCAATCAAATAGCTCAGCCCCTTGGAATCAATTTGCTTAAAACATAACTTGTTGAACAATGAATATGAATCAAAGAATCAATGACAAATAAAAGTAATAGAGATAGAGAAACAACATACAAGCAATTTTATACTGGTTCACTTCACAACTGAAGCTACATCTAGTTTCTTCTAATCAACACTAGATTAGAGTTCCACTATTATAAATCCTGTTCTTACAAGCTTATTACAAAACCTCCTCTTTATCAACCCTAGATAAAGAATAGACATCTAAAACCCTATTAGAATTCTAAGGAGCAAGAACCAGAGAACACTACTCTGTTCTTTAACTAGAGAACTTTCTCTAGACCCAAGCAAGAAGAACCCACTTACAATAACAATTACATCAGAAATTCAAAAATGAATTTACACACAAAGATTAAGGAGAGAGACAACCTGATGATCCAGTGAATGTAATGCACATGAGTTACCAAGTCAGGTTGAATAACAAAACAAAATCAGCACATGTTTTTCCTTAACCTTGAAAAGTTTCTTACTCAAGATTCATTCAAAGACCCATGAATGATTTGAAAGAAGCAAGAAGTAATAGAACCCAGAAAATCACTTTGAGAGAGTTTAGAAAGCTTGTGTATTCTCAGAAATACGAATGATCAAGTTCTATCACAAGCCAAGCCTTCAAATCTATTTATAACAGATTTTGTAACTAGCAGTAATCGATTAAACACGCCAGATAATCGATTAAAACACTTCTGTAATCGATTAAATTATCACTTAATCGATTAATCTGTTCAAGAAGGCTTCTGGGTTTCAGCAACGAACAAAATAATCGATTAAACCGAGCTGTAATCGATTAAGACAGAAAGTTCAGTTTCACAAAATGAAATGTGTAATCGATTACGAGTTTTGGTAATCGATTAAGTCAGAAAATTAGGATTTTCAAAATGAACTATGTAATCGATTATGAATGATGGTAATTGATTATTCCATCAAACCTTAAAAACTGATTTCAACTATGTAATTGATTACACTATATTAGTAATCGATTAAAACATTTAACAAAACACTTTCAGTTTCAATCAAAGGTCAAATAATCGATTAATCCCATAGGTAATCGATTAAATTGTTTATGAAGGTTTTTCCATATTGAAGGAGGAACAAAATAATCGATTATATTACTTAAGTAATCAATTAAAACAGTAAAAAATCATTTTTCCAAAAACCTTTTAATCAGATTAAAGCTTTAACCAAAAGAATAAAAGCTTTGAAAACCATTTAAGCTTATTAATGAATGAATGAATGCATGGATCAATCAAATTGCCTTTCTCTTACACTTGAATTATACACTAAACTTCAAGGCACTCCAAGCATGTTGAAAGCGCAAAACACATTCTTGAATCAAAGTCTTTCACTCTTCATAATTCTCCCCCTATATCCAACAAATATGCGTGTAATCTGAAAAACCATCAAGAAAGCAATAATGTGATTTACCTGTCAACCTTTCCAGAACCTGGTCAATGAATGAGAGATGGAAATGGTCCTTGCGAGTTGCCTGATTAAGTCTCCTATAGCCAACTATTGGCTACTCTTGTTGGAATCGACTCATTATCCTGGTTTCTCACAACAGTGATGCCCGACTTCTTAGGGACCACTTGGACAGGTGAAACCCACGTGCTATCTGAAATGGGATAGATGATCCCTGCAGCTAGTAGCGTCATCACCTCGTTCTTCACCATATTAAGAATGATTGGATTCAACCTCCTCTATGGCTGCCTTATCAGCCTAAAATCATCCTCCAAGAGTATCTGATGCATGCACATGGAAGGATGTATTCCGGGAAGGTCAGTAAGCATCCATCCAATGACCTTTTTGTGGCTTCTCAAAACGTGCAACAACTTCTCTTCATGCTCAAGTGATAGGCTGCTAGATATGATGATTGGGAGCTTCTGAGAATCATCTAAATAGGCATATTTAAGGTGCTCAGATAGTGGCTTCAACTCCAAGGAAGGTGGCTGAATGGTGGACAATAAGGGAAGGTTAGTGGCTGATGGAAGGGAGATAGGAGAATCAGCACCTGCACTTGTACCTGCAACACAATCAGAGTGAAGTGCAGAGGAAATCACCGCACAAATACTACACACATCAACAGAATCATCACAGGTACAGTTAAAAGAACCAAGATCAAAATCAGAAAATTCAGAAAGTAAATCTGTATAAATATCTACACTATCTACTACAACAGCAATGATATCTATAAGGAAGACACTATCTACTGCAACATCAATGATATCTATAAGGAAGACAGAATGCTCCTCTACAGGAAATCTCATGGCCTAATAAATGTTGAAATGGATTACATCATCACCAAACTCCATGGAAAGAGTTCCTGCATGCACATCAATTTTAGTCTTGGTTGTCATCAAGAATGATCTTCCTAAGATCAATGTGGAACCATGGCTAGAAGACTCATTCTCCATATCCAAAATGTAAAAATCGGTTGGAAAAATTAGATCATTAACTCGCACCAGTACATCTTCAATAACTCTAAGTGGAAGTGCAACACTCCTGTTGGCTGTGTGAATGACAATACCAGTGTGTTTCAAATCATCAAGTTATAATGACCTGTAAATTGATGTGGGCATAACATTAATGGATGCTCAAAGGTCAAACATTGTATCTGTAAAAATGCAATCTCCAATGGTGCAAGAGACAGTGAAAGTGTTAGGATCTTTGCACTTCTGTGGTAAGGTGAATGGTGGAATGGAAGCAATAGTTTTGCTCTGTATAAGTGTAGAAACATTTCTACCTATCTTCACTTGCTCATTTCCCTTTAGCTTTCTCTTATGGGTTGTTAGACTTTTGACAAGCGTACCAATGTCGTCGCAGATTATAGAATTTATAAGAGATTGTCTCCACAGGGACTTGAGCTACTTAGTTCTCCCAGATGAAAGCAATCAGTTCAATAGTTATGTACAACAAATATGATCGGAATTTCATTGTTTTATGGAAATAACAGATTTAGTGCGTCAAAAATACGAAAAATTACAAAAACTAGTAAAATGAATTTAATTAATTTAAGAGAATGTAGGATTGAGTTTCATCATTCATACCTTTAGTATCCAATTAATATTTACACATATGAATCATTTTCTAACATTACTGATGCACACATCAATTCACCCCGAATCGATCCCTCGCATTCAAGAATCCTAAGGGTATTTACCGAATATCGATCCCTCACATATGAACTAAATAACCCAGCATTACAATCATAATCTTGTGCTATTTGCAATCAAAACGTTATGCTCTATTCCTAGCAACATAAGGTAAAAAGTAAAATCATTCTATTCAAATCCTAAGGGCACTTTCCAGTCAAGCTTAGAATCCAATTTCATGAAACTAGTGGTAAAGTAGAATCAAACATTAAGAACATGATGAAATTACCAAAATGAATAGAAAAGATTTATACATATATCAAATATCAAAAGAGATACATAAGGGTATGAAGATTACATCCAATCCTTTAGAGAAACTAACCAATCATGGTGTAGAGCAAGAGATCAACAGAAGACACGACGAGGGTGGCGATCCTCGACCTATTTCTGCAGAGTTTCCACTCCTTTTCTCTCTTCTCTCACCTCTCTCTAAGCTTCCATGGCTGCTGGTTTTGTTCTCCCTCTAAAAAATCTTCCATTCTTCTTCAACTTGCATGCCTTTTTATAGGCATGGGGAAGCTAGTTAGGTCCACTCGCCCAGGTGAGTTTTTTTTAGCCTTGATTCACTCGCCTGGGCGAGTTAATACCTAGTGTTGAAGGACTTCACTTGCCCATGCGAGTTTTTTACACATGATTTGCTCACCTGAGCGAGTTAATGCTTAATGGTGAAGAAACTTCATTAGCCTAGGCGAGCATGGGCGAATTTAACTCCCAGAAAAAGCTTTTTTTGATCTTTTTGCCCTTTCTTCTTGTCTTGGTTGTTTCGGATGCCGCGGATACACTTGATACCTATCGAAACACCAAAATTGAGTGGACTAATCTTCCAAAATGTAAATAACAACATTTGTATATGTACCAACTATAAAACAACTAGGATTAGGACAAATTTATAAGCAAATTCTCTGAAATCAAAAGATAAGTGTCATAATTATAATCCTGAAATTAACTAAAATATGGCACTTATCATGGGTGCAAAAAACCTTCAAGAATTTTGCATATTTTGGAATCTATTTGATGGGATCCAAGAGGGGAATGTTGACTTCCACCCTTCTGAAAGTCTCAAGAAGATCAAAATCAAGCCCCACTTTCTTTGCAAGAATGGATTTAGAAGGAAAAGGTACAGAAATCTGTTTTGATACAGAATCTGTTTTGGCACCAGCATCTGTTGAATTTGAAAGCTCCTTGCCACTCAAGGTAATAGCACTTACGTTCTTTGGATTAATAATTGGTTGTAATTGAATGTTGCTAGAACCTTGTTGCTGCATCTGGTTTACAGTTGTGCAGGTGTAGGTGCAGATTGTAGGTGTAGGTGCAGAACTGAGTCATCAGTCCTCCAAGGAAGGTCCAGAACTACTCTGCACAAGTTTTGCAGGTGTAGGTATAGATTATTGTAATTGTTGTTGTTGTCCGAATGATGGAGCTTGGTATTTGTTGGTTGGGGTTTGATATTGTTGTTGTTTGAATGGTTGCAGTTGTGTTTGCTGTTGTTGTCGTGGACTAGGACCATACCTCAAGTTCAGATGATCTATTCAACCAGGATTATAAGTGTTGGAGTAGGGATTATACTATTGTTGTTGAGGTCTGAATGGTTGTCCACGTTGTATGGCAAAAACATCAACAGTCTGTTCTATTTCTTGAAGAGTAGGACATGTATCTGTTGGATGATCAGGCGCACGGTAGATACCACACAACCTTGGTTGATTGGTTGCCATCACATTCTGTTGTTGACCAATAGCAAGTTGTCTCACAAGGGATCTTAATTCTGTCAGTTTATTCTCCAACCTCTCAGCAACCACAAAAACTTCATTTGCAGCAGCCTTGGATGGTGTAGCTACTTTAGTACCAAATTGTTGCCATGTTAGAAATCAATTGTCTTGCAGCAATGGGAGTTTTGTCCATTAAAGCGCCTCCACTGGCTGCATCAATCATATTCATGTCCATTAACATCAACTCTTCATAAAAATATTGGATCAATAATTGCTCACTGATTTGATGGTGAGGAGATATAGCACACAACTTGTTGAACCTCTCAGTACTCATATAATGTCTCTCCAGTAGCTACCTTATACCATAGATTTCTTTCCGGATGAATGTTGTTCTGGATGCAGGGAAGAATTTCTCTAAAAATCTTCTCTTCATATTTGTCCAAGTGTTGATAGGATCTAGTTGAAGGTGCAACCAGTCCTTAGCCACACCATCCAGAGAGAATGGAAATGCCTTCATCTTCGCATAGTCCCCATGAATGTTATGTGGTCGCATGGTAGAACACACTACATGAAACTCCTTAAAATGTTTATGTGGATCTTCACCTGCAAGACGATGAAACTTTGAAAACAAATGGATTAGTCCATATTTTAGTTCATAACTGATCTCTGTGTCAGGATATTGAATACACCAAGGTTGATAAACAACATCATGTGTAGCCAATTGTATCAACAACAATTTCAGAATCAGAATGTTCAAAATCAGAAACAAAAGGTTCAAAAATAAAATGCTCAGAATACACTATACTATTATCAAGAACTGCAATTCTATTATCTATGCTCAAATTGTGAAATATCCTATCTATCTCAGGATCATATGAATGCAAGTTACCTGGTTTGGACCTAGTTATGCATAGTTCAACTCGTCAGTGACAAAATCACCAAAAACAGACAATTACTTTACCAGAACACTATCACAATATTTGCTCAAATGATATATAAAATGGAAAATTGCCCTAAACAATATTTTTTTAAAATTCAAAAAGATCACAGTAAATGTCTAAAAATCATTTTTTAATTGTTTTTTAATTTAATTTTTTATATATAAAATAAAATAATAATAAAAATAAATAGATAAAAAAAATTCAAAAATTACCACAGTAAATGTCTAAAAATCATTTTTTTTATTTTTGATTTTTTTAACTATATATATCTATATCTATCTTCTATCTATATCTATCTATCTATTATCTAGAAACAATTTTTTTAGACAGATGCAATTATACTACACTAATATCAATTGTACATATACTATTATCTAATTATGAGTAGATTAAAGTTGGCACACAATGAACCTATCACCGACAACAATGCCAATTTTGATAATGATTGTCGAATCGCTACAAAACAAATAAAACTAAGATAATTAGTAGCAAAGGATTAACCTAGGTCGAGTTAGGGATACAGTCCAATTTTGTTCTTGACTTAATCCACTTATAAACAGCAGGGAGGTTTATCAAATAGTTTGCAGACAATGAACAAAAATTGCAGAAACACAAACAAGAATTGAAGAAAAATGTAGAAACTAACAAAATTGATAAAAGATGTTGTAAAACAAATTTGAGAATATTAATCCATTTCACCAAACCAATGAATACAAATTATCATAGTTCTCAGATAATGATCATATTATGAAGGTTCATTCAATATCATTAGAAGCAATTCAATCGAATAAAACTCCTAAATCAATTAAAATCACAAACCGGATTGAAATATCATCAAAACTATCTATGATTAAAATTCAAAATTATGAAATAAATCCATAACCTAATTCATTTTCAATCCTAAACATATTCATAATCATGAATCGAAAAGAGGATTGAAGATGAAGATGAACATTCACACATAAATTAGAATATCAAAACCAGAACTCAAATTCTCCTTGCTTGGACTGGATCCTTGGATTGATTGATTGTTTAGCCTTCCATGATCATCATCAGTGGAAGAGCCACGAAATTTGTGTGAGAAAAATAGTAGAACAAAGATGAAAGGAAGAAGAAAAATAAAGAACAATGAAGAATAGTTGAGAGAAAAAGATAGAAAAGATTTTAATTATGAAAACTTGCACAAGAAGCTAGAAATTCTGTTTTGTGTCCTTTAATAACTCCTAGCTACACTAATATATAGTGGTTGAATAGAATGATGGGATGGTCTCTGATTAGGTCCATCTAAACTAACCAATTATGCTAATTACATCAATCAAGACCCAAACTCGTAGCCCAAAACTCAAGTGCAGAGGTTCTGACTTCCAAGCCTAGTTTGACCCTCACACAGACAGAATTAGCCCACGCTTATCGCTGAAAAAATTGAATCTCTTTTCCTTAGCTTTCCAAGGATTACTCATATGCTATATTTGAAGTTGTTTAGAATCCTTAGGTCCTAAACAAGGAAGATAGGTCAAGTAAGCACAAAATCTGAAAATAAGCAACAATTATCAATTAAGCCCAATTATTTGTCTAAGACTAAAATTGAGTAAAGTGAGAATATAAGAATCTAAGAGAAGTCAAATCAGAGATGAGGTAGTCAAGCTAAACTAATGGGTATTTTCATATGTCTTCAGCTGGTCTGGGAGATGGGATTTCGGAATGTGATTCGATATTCTTGGTAATTTACCAAAATCGATCATTTTTGTAAAGTAAAAACCATATTAAGTTGGTCTACAAAGTATTCACCTAAGTGAGTGATTCAAGCCACATTAGATATTGGTGGCATTAGTCAACTCCTTATTACTTGGGTGGCGCCACTCTAGAGAGTGTCACGAGTCCTGGTGACTGATTGACTTAGTGGTGCCACTCTGGGTGGCTTAACCTAGGTGGCACCAGACTAAGGGCTGTTCCACCCAGTTATCAAACATGTTTTTTATTTTTTTTATTTTAGGGAGTAGGGTTTAGTTTTAATAATGTTAATAGTTGATTTAAGTGATTTTATGCTAAAATTAGTTTTAGGATTCAAGGTTTAGGTTTTAATAATTTTAATTTTATATTAAGTTGTTTTTATTTGGACTTGTGTTTATGTTTTGAATGTTATTTTTACTTTTGTAAATTGTTGGTCTTTAGTGTTTAGAGATATTGTATAGGGTTTAAGGTTAGTTCAGGGTTAATGCTTTTATTCGATCATGTGTTTTCTTTTTAATGATACTTTATTCAACTTAACAACAAATAAATATATTATATTAGAAAAATTGAGTAAAATTGAAATGCATTCAAATTACAATGACAATTTGGATGAAATGATTTAACTTTTCATTCATGGCAAAGTGATGTTAATTTTGTGGACAATTAGTTATGTTGTGCCCTTGATGCTTGCATTGGCTACAAGTTTGTGTATGTTGAGATTCAGACCAATCCATTTCGTTCTTTATCAGTGTAGACTTTGGTCGACTCTTGAGATGTAATTTGGACTCATCTAGAATAATAATATGCCCATTCTAGTTTGTGTATGTTCCAAACAGTTTTTGACACATGAACTTCCTGCAATCGTAGCAATGAAGGGTCACGTGGATCGAGATGCACAAGTTGAAAATCCGTTATTATAAAAAATTTATTAAACCCTGAAATTTCAACAAAATAAATTATTAAGTATCATTTTTTCTACAAACTAACATGATAAACAACAATAATTTACTATAACAATAATTTTTTGTTAAGTTATATATATATATATATATATATATATAACCATTTTTTTTCTACAAACTAACATAATGAAACTTACTAATTTTCTATAACCTATTTTTTTTTTTTGTATAAACTAGAAAAATCTCAACATTAAAATAAACTATATAGAACTAGAACTATATTTTTTTCTACATAGCAAAAAATAAAATAAAAAAGGCAACAATGATTTTTTAATAAAATTATCATATATAAAACTATTTTTTTCTACAAACTAACATAATAAAACTTACTAATTATCCATAACCTATTTTTTTACAATTAAATTTTATTACAGAACTATAATTTTATTAATGAAAATATTTACTTAAAACTATTTTTTCTACAAAACTAAAAAGTAACCAAAAATAATTTTCTATTCAAGTTTATTATTCAACTATATTATTTCTATTAAATTATTAAGTAAAACATTTTTTTCTACAAATCTAAAAAATATCAACAAATTTCTGTTTATTTTTTCATCAACTACACTATTTCATATTAAATTATTAAATAGAACTATGGTTTTTCTACAAATCTATAAAATGACAACAATAATTTTCTATTAGATTTTTTTTCTACAACTATAATTTTTCTACAAATTGATTTCTACAACTATAGTTTATTCCTACAACGTAACAAATAGCAAACACTTGTTTCTTACAATTTTTCCTAAATAAATTAAAAATATATAAAGTAAATAATAATAATAAAAAATAACATCACATATTTTGTTCTATAAAGACAAAAAATATTAAACAATTGAAAAAAAATAATTGAAACATTAAAAATATATAAATAAAATAAAATATAATTTGAGAACCAACAACACCACCAACAACAGCCGCCGCAACACCAAAGTAATACTTACAGAACAACAAACCTTCAAGAACACACTCACAACCACTTAGCAACAGATTGAAACTTAAAAAAAATCTCCACTTCAACAAAAGGTACAATGCAAAAAGGTTCAGTCATGCGTTTCATTTTATAGACAAAGAAAAAAGTCAGATGGCATGTTACCCCGAAGTAAGGATCAGGCCAACGCCACTAGGAGGAGCCAACCAGGCTAGCGCCACGAGTTCCCTCACCTAAGGAAGGTGCATTCAAACTGCACCCTATCTTCTCTCACGTTTCCCCTTAAAGCTATTTCCCAACAATCATCAACTCCATTGCCTACAAGATTCCGTTATCTTTAGAATCATTTTTAACTAGGTAAAGCTGTAAGATTTATCATTGTAGCTCATTTAAATAAATGTTATTTGATTTAATGAATAAAGGGCATAAAGATAATTGGTTACAAAGGGAAGTTATTAAAGGATAATTGTTAATAAAATAATTATCTTAAACGTATTAAAAAGATAATTGTTAAGATATGCAGTTATATTAAAAGATAATTGTTGATAGGTGCAATTATTTTAAACGTAGTGGTTCAGTTTTCTTATAAAAAGAGATATCTAGAAAATTGAATATCATCATTGTCTGCCCATGAAAGTCTTATCCAATCCCTATCAAAGAAGATACAAGAAAGAAAGGGTCAAGACTCTGAGAAAGTATTATGTCATTAAAGGATCTTCCCCAAAAACTCTACGAAAGCATTCTACCAATAAAGATCGTTCGCAATTATGGACAAAGGTATGTTTTATGTGAAACTCATGAATTCTCAAGATCCTTTTCATGTCAGAGCATGGTTTAAGAATTTGTGATTTTCCATTACTAAGTTTTTGTTGATGAAACAATAAAGTATTATGGTAGATTTTGAATCTTAATTTTCTGCTTGCTGTGAATATTATTGATAACATAATATTGATAGAATAATATCACAGAATTGTTATTTCTCACTTGGTATGTCATACGTTCCAATGGATATCACGATAAAGTCCTGATGGTGTTTTCAGTTCAACATATATATATTAAATGCAAATTATCTTTCCTATCACTACAAGACAAAGACACATTAATGTTAGTGATGAAAAGTAAACAATAATGATTGATCACTTTATTGCTCTCCTTATTCAAAATTGTACCAATGCATATTGAAAATTGTATTTGATAAAGTGTATATGCATTAAAGTGTTGTGATCGAATGACTGTATATGTTATTGACACTGAAAATTAATTAAGATGTTAGAATTTGATTGAATGTTGTTAAAATCTTATGATTTTAACATATTTTGTATTTTATGAAGTATTGCAATCTTGGAATTAAAGTATGGTGAATTTCTTAGTCACCAAAGTGACCAAATTCGTATGAGTGATTTAATTCCAAATTGTATGTTCATTTCAAGTTTGGAATTAAGTATGGTGAATTTGTTAGTCACCAAAGTGGCCAAATTCTTGATGAATTGATTAGTTCCAAACATTATGATTATGTTTCAATTACCATGACTGTGATGCTATGAATGGTATAAAATTATTATTTATGTTGTGGTATATTGAAGTTCATTATTATAGGATAGTTAAGGATCAACCCAAAAGATGATTACTTATTTTATAATAAATGAACATGAACGTTGATAATGTTGATACACTTCTAGTTTTATTTGGACGTCCAAAGATGACAAATATTTTTAGTTGGGGTATGTGTCATAATCAAATTATGTGAAATTTTATTAGCATCATTATAGTTGAATGTTGTGTATTAATGGATCCCCAGAGGTGAACATTAGTATACATTTTTATGATGTATGAATCTGTGAATTATGTTAGTATGTGATTTGTATGATTAAAGCATTAAGTTTTCAACTTTTATACCTTGCAATACTTGTTGCTACACATTCGCTTTTCTCAATTATTATAGTTTTCAATGGACTAAAATTCTCTGAATGGAAAGAGCAAATTGAATTTTACCTTGGGGTAATGGATTTGGATTTGGCTCTTAGAGAAGAGAAACCTAGTGTTATTACTAACGCAAGCACTAAGAATGAAAAAGTCCATTTTAAGAATTGGGAAAAATCCAATAGGTTGAGTCTGATGTATATGCGAATGAGCATTGCAAGCAACATTAAGTCAAATCTTCCATAAACTGAAAGTGCTAAAGAAATGATAAAACTTGTGGAAGAGTGTTCCCAAACTGCTGACAAGTCTCTTGCTGGGACACTAATGAGTACACTGACCACCATGAAATATGATGGTTCACGTACTATGCATGAGCATGTTGTTGAAATGACAAATATTGCGGCAAGACTAAAGTCATTGGGAATGGATGTGGATGAAAATTTCCTGGTGCAGTTCATATTGAACTCATTACCGTCTGAGTATGGTTCTTTCCAAATGAACTATAATACCATGAAAGACAAATGGAATGTGCATGAATTGCACAATATGTTAGTTCAAGAGGAAACCAGAATTAAGAACCAGGGAATTCATTCCATCAATTATGAAAAACATCAATGAGCTGAAAAGAAAGGGATTCCTTACGACCCAAATCAAAGGCCAAATGAAAAGTTTGTCCTTATGAATAATAAAGTGAAACTTCCAGTGGAAGCTGTTGGGACTTACCATTTGATCCTTGACAGTGGACATTATTTGGACTTATGTGAAACTCTTTATGTACCTAGTATATATAAGAATTTAGTTTCTATTTCTAAACTTGATAAAGCTGGATACTCTTTTAAATTTGGTAGTGGTAGTTTCAGTTTGTACAAGTACAATCATTTGATTGGCAATGGTACTTTATGTGATGGGTTATATAAATTGTCTTGATAATCTTTATGCTGAAACACTTATGACTCTGCATCATAATGTTGGTACTAAACGTATCTTAATTAATGAATGTTCCGCTTACTTATGGCATAAATGTTTGGGACACATTTTCAAAGAAGAATTGAAAGATTGGTAAAGAATGAAATCCTTTCGGATTTAGATTTTACTAATCTAAATGTTTGTGTGAATTGTATCAAAGACAAACAAACAAAACACACAAAGAAAGGAGCCACAAGAAGTACTCAGCTTCTTGAAATTATACACACTGATGTTTGTGGTCCTTTTGATGTTAACTCTTTCAATAAAGAGAAATATTTTATCACCTTCATTGATGATTATTCACGTTATTGTTATGTCTATTTGTTACATGATAAGTCTCAAGCTATAAATGCTTTAGAGATTTACATTAATGAAGTTGAAAGGCAATTAGACAGAAAGGTGAAAATTGTCAGGTCTGATAGGGGTGGTGAGTATTATGGAAGGTATGATGAAAGTGGACAACATCCAGGCCCATTTGCTAAATTCTTAGAAAAACGTGGTATTTGTGCTCAATACACAATGCCAGGTACACCACAACAGAATGGTGTATCAGAAAGGCATAGTAGAACTTTGTTGAACATGGTTAAAGTATGTTAAGTAATTCTTCTTTACTCATTTCATTGTGGACTTATGCTCTAAAGACTGCCATGTATGTATTAAATAGGGTTCCTAGTAAAGCAGTTCCAAAGATTCCTTTTGAACTGTGGACAGGAAGGAAACCTAGCTTAAGGCACTTGCATGTTTGGGGTTGCCAGGCAGAAATTAGATACTACAACCCACAAGAAAAGAAGTTGGATGCAAGAACAATCAGCGATTATTTCATTGGTTATCCAGAAAAGTCAAAAGGGTATAGATTTTATTGTCCTAATCATACCACAAGGGTTATAGAAATTGGAAATGCTAGGTTCATTGAAGATGGTGAAGTTAGTGGGAGTGAAACACCACGTAAAGTGGCAATTCAAGAAGTGAGAGTACAAGTTCCTTTGACTTGTAGTTCTAGTAAAGTTGTTGTTCCTCATATTATTGAACCGATTAATAATAATAAAGAATAACAAATAAATGATCTCACTGCTTATGATGAAACTATTGCCAATGAACCGAATGAGCCCATTGTAGAAGAACCACAACAAATAACATTAAGAAGATCTCAAAGGGAAAGAAGATCTGCTATTTCTAATGATTATGTGGTATATCTACAAGAGTCTGAATTTGACTTGGGTATAAAAGATGATCCAGTGATGTTTTCACAAGCCGTGAATAATGAAGATGGTGACAAGTGGTTAAATGCCATGAAAGATGAGTTGAAATTATGGAACAGAATGAGGTTAGAGACCTTGTTGAGTTACCAAAAGGATGTAAGAGAGTTGGATGTAAATGGGTCTTTAAGACCAAACGTGACTCTCAAGGTAACTTAGAATGGTACAAGGCTAGACTAGTTGCAAAGGGATTCACTAAAAAAAAAAAGGAGACAAATTTAGTCTCATGCAATGTCCTAAGAATGAATTGGAACAAAAAGAAATGGAAGCAATTCCATATGCATCACTTGTTGGGAGCCTAATGTATGCTTAGACTTGTACGAGACCAGATATTAGCTTTGCAGTTGAATGTTGGGAAGATACCAGAGTAATCCTGGTATGAATCATTGAAAAACTGCAAAGAAAGTTCTGAGATATTTGCAAGGCACTAAAGGTCACATGATTACTTATAAGAGGTCTAGTAACCCTAGAAAAGTATGAAGCAGTCTGTAATTACTGCATCCACTATGGAAGCTGAATTTATGGCATGCTTTGAAGCCATTGTTCAGGCTAAATGGCTGTGGAACTTTATTTTAGGGCTTGAATTGGTCAACAGTATTGATAGGCCGCTGAAAATTTATTGTGATAATTTTACCGTAGTCTTCTTTTCTAAAATGAAAAGTATTCAAAAGGTGCTAAGCATATTAAATTAAAATACTTTGTTGTTAAAGAAGAGGTTCATAAACATATAGTGTCTATAGAGTATGTTAGCATTGATCTTATGATAGCTGATCCCTTGACGAAGGGATTACCGCCCAAGACATTTATTGGTCATGTCTATAGTATGGGCATTATGTCAGCTAATGAATGTTGATTATTATTGAAATTATTGATTATTAACACTCTGAATTCAGTGATGTTTAAGTTTCTGAAAATTACTAAATTCAGTGATGTTTAAGTTTCTGAAAATTATCCTGTTTTCAAATTTATGTATACATGCATGTATGAATGATTATTTAAAAAATAGGATTTGTCCCTAATGAAGACATAATAGTATTATTATGGGGCAATATGATGTAAAATTCCATTAAAGTATCATATTAGGAAGAAGAGCTACTAAAGTGGTACATGGAAGGAACTATGCTGATTTGATAGCATATAATCGCCATGACTCTTATTGGTTTTATTTCTGATCATGATTTATGATGATGCCAATGTATGAAAAATTTAACCCTATGAATGCGCACTATAATTGTTTTCATTAAATCATGAAATGAAATTTATGACATAAGCCAAGTGAGAGAATGTAAGATTTATCATTGTGGCTCATTTAAATAAATGTTATTTGATTTAATGAATAAAGGGAATAAAGATAATTGGTTACAAAGGGATGTTATTAAAGGATAATTATTCATAAAATAGTTATCTTAAATGTATTAAAAAGATAACTGTTAAGATATGCAGTTATATTAAAAGATAATTGTTAAGATATGCAGTTATATTAAAAGATAATTGTTGATAGGTGTAGTTATATTAAACATAGTGGTTCAATTTTCGTATAAAAAGAGATATCTAGAAAACTGAATACCATCGTTGTCTGTCCATAAGAGTTGTATCCAATCCCTATCAAAGAAGACACAAGAAAGAAAGGATCAAGACTCTGAGAAAGTATTTTGCCATCAAAGGATCTTCCCCAAAAACTCTACGAAAGCATTCTACCAATAAAGATCTTCCGTAATTATGGACAAAGGTATGTTTGTATGAAATTCATGAATTCTCAAGATCATTTTCATGTTTTGATATGATTGTTATTGAACATGAAATTAAAGATTAATGCTTACAAAAGCCATTCAGGATAGTGCCACTAAGTCAGTCAGTCACCTGAATTAGTGACACTCTCCAGAGTGGCACCACCTAGGTAACAAGGAGTTGACTGGCGTCACCAATATCCAACGTGACTTGAATCACCCACTTTGATAGATACTTTGTAGACCAACCTAATATAGTATTTACTTTACGAAAAGTACCCATTTTAGTCAATTACCCCTATATTTTGATTCCACTTATGCTTTGTCTTTGATAAAAGACCAATGCTCGCATTTTTAGCTTCAAGAACTTATTCATTGCATTCAAGAACTGTTATGTAGAGAATGGGTGGTGTCCCTGCATCATACTTTAACATAAGAGATGTGCAAATCATTTAGCTTAAGTTTCGAGCTAATCAGACCAGGTCCTGGATTTCTTAGCTCTCTCATCTCGCTTGTTTTGTCTTTGCTTATGGCTGATGAAGAGTGTTTTTCCTTCGTGATTAATCTTTTTTTGTTTCTTTTCTTTCTTCCCAGGGTACCGAAAAAAAAAGAAGTAAATTATTTAATTTTTTTTTAAATTAATTATGTAAATAAATAATTATAGACTAATGGACAAATTCAATCAGTTCAGAACCTATGTAAAACCTTATGCACTTCTTGTACTTCTCTCTTTGTAAATATATCTCTTTGTTTGTCGAGAAAAAAAAAACATAAAACCTTATTAGAAAAATAGTAATTTATTTTAAACTATACTGATACATAACTTAGTGCGGAACTAATCTAAGAATGTGTTTGAAAATCCGGTTAGAATCAAGTGAATGTAATGAGCTAAAGAGTCTTTTTAGACCCACATTTTCAATTCATCAGTTTTTAAAAATTTCTCGTCAAATGTAATAACTAACAAAAATATAAAATAAAAAAACTGTATAAGCAGTTGATAATAATTTCCCGTGGATCAATTGATTCAATACACATATACTCAAACGTATATAAATATTCACAACTCTAGTCTCTTTTTCGAACACGTAAGGAAGGCTTCATGCATATTTGAATGAAGCATCTAGTAAGCAAAAGGTTTGGGGGGCAATTGTCATGTTACAATGATATCATAAAGAAAGATAAATTTATCTTTAAAAAAATAAAGGAAGATAAATTTATGAAAAGATTATAGCAAAAAAATATGAAAAGATAAATTTTTTAATCAAATGTGGTCAAAAGTTTTTGTATTTTTATATTGATGAATTTAGTTTTTAAAATTTTAAAAAAATATGTGAATTTAATTTTTCTTAATTTTAAAATATGATGAAAATTCTTATATAAAAAACTAAATTCGCATGTTTTTGAAATTTTAAAGTCCAAATTTATCAATATAAAAATGAGAACAACTAATATAGACTCACTTAAAAAAAAAATTAAAACATATTTTACTTCTTTCTTTTGTATGCGTCGTTGTTAGAGCTCTGTAAAAGGAATTATGTGGATGAGATCATTGTTGGAAGGTTTGTTTGCAAAATTGATCACTCCAAGGTCTCGTCAATGGAGGTTTCAAAGATCAAAGATTTATAGCAATTTTAGAGCATGTTTAGATTTCAATTACAAATAGATGTTTGCTGCAAAATAAGTTTTGCAAAAGGATTTTCATCCTTTCTTTTATAAAATGAGTTTTATAAATCATTAATTTAATCTCTGATTTCATACACAACAAATTAGAACAAATTAGACTGAAAATCAAACATAAACTAAGAATTCAACAAATCTCATTGTACCAAAACCAAGTTTTCCCTCTCAACACAAGAAGTTAATGCTTTGTTAGGAAAGATAAAAGGGAATTTTAGTTATCAGGATTTTTTTAAAATAAAGTAAAAGGGAATTACATAATTATCCTTTATTTAATGTTGATCTAATTTAAAAAGGAAATGGCTTTTTATCTAATAAAAAATTACTACTAATTTACACCTACTATTTTTTATTAGGTGAGTCTATATTAACATTTCCCTATAAAAATATAAGAAACTTAACCACATTTAACAAAAAAATATAGAAACTATAAAACACGATTTCCCCCCTTAAATGACTCGGATTTCACTTCTTTTTATTTTTCTTTTCCACAACGTGGTCAAACACCCAACCTTTAGCTAGTTGCAAACCTGCAATTACAAATTCCAACATGTTTATTTGGTAAATGATTCATGTATATTTGGTAATTTGTCCCCAAATACTCATTGTTTATGGCCATTACTCGTTAGGTATATATCATAAAATTAAAAAAATTAAAACATTATTTTAATCAATCCTCATGTCTAGATAAAAAAAACTACTATATGTAATATATTTGGTCGCTTGCTCAAACAATCATTTTTTTATGACAGTTATGTGCATGCCATAAATTAAAAAATAAATAAAATAATATTATTTTAACCAATCCTCATGTCTAAATAGAAAACAAAAGGAATGGTTTACTATATGTATGTAATATATATGTATGGATGTGTATATGTATCTAAACTATTTCTAGTAACTCCCTATCTATCAATTGGAATGTACAATCGCTAAAGTAGATAATGAATTGTAGCTTATCCATAATGGGTAAGTGGGCTCCTTGCATTTCTCATCAATCTAATTTATCTTGTACATTGTATATACCCCACAATTGCACTCTTTATGTAGAATATATAGGGCCTCAATTTGTTAAGCAATAAATAATGATTGTTTAGTATGTACTAAGATCTTAATTACTTCTGTACAAAAAAAAAATAGATCTTAATTTCTGTCAAAAGATCTTAAGTTCACTAAATGCTATTTTTTAAAATAAATAAATTATTGAAGTTGTTATAACCTTTTTTAATAAAATATTTTCATATATAAAATTAAGAAATATTTTTTTTGTCAATATATTTAAGTGACACAATTATTTCTTAACTATGTCAGATTCTGTTTAATAAAATACCAATCCTTAAAAAAATAAACTTAATCTGTTAAACTTGGTTGATAAATTAATAATTAGAAACAACTAGTGAATAATGCGATATTTATTAAGCTTGTACTATACTAGTTCAAACTAAATCTTTACACAAATTACTCACCTGTCCAATTAAAAATGTCATTTTAGGTTGTTTTGCATAAACAAATAAATAAATAAATAAATTCAAGAGAATAATAATTTATAAAATTAATCTTATCACTATTAATTTATTTTTTTAGTTCATATCATTAACATTATAAGGGATATAAGTAAAATAATAATAATAATTAATGTTACATGTAAAAGTTAAAATGATAATTATTTAAGACAATGTTTTTCCTTATATGACGATTATTACGAGACGGAAGAAGTATATGATTTTTTATTAGTAATTAATTTGAAACTTGAATGCAGAAAGAAAACACTCACTTTGCCACCATTACCAAAGCAAAGAGTTAATGACCGATTATAAAATGCATTGTAAAATTGTAAATCACATGCTTTTCTTAGAAAATTTTGAATTATATATTTATTATGAATTACCCCCTCCCCCATTTCAAAATAATTACAATCCTATGTTGTTTTATACAGACCAAGAAAAAGTAATAAATAGAGAGAGAAATAGTAATTTTACAAAATTAACCTTACATAATTATTAATGCATTTCTAAATTTTGTAATTCATCAGTAATATATAAAGGATATAAGTAGAAAAAAATAATTAATGTTACATTGAAAAACTAAAATAAAAATTATTTTGGAATAATATTTTTTTCTTACATGAAATTTATAGTGGGACGGAGAGAGTATATGCTTTGCTTAGAAAATTGTGAATTAAGAAATGCTAGCTACACACTCTTTTGCATGCTATCTCTTTTATCGGTATAACTTAAAAATTATAAAATATTATCATTCTCACGTCTTATTTAATATGCTACTTCTATGAAATTACGATAGATAAAGGACAATTGTAAAATGGGCTAAAAGCAGTAAAGAAAAGTGGTAAAGAAAGTTTTAAATAAGTGAAAAATAAAAGATAAATGGATGGAAAAGATGAAGTATACAAATGCACTTTCTATTATTTATAAAAGTATCAACCATTTTCTGGGTACGTCGATCGTTTCTAATAACTACCCATGTTTTGACCTTTGTATACTTTATTCCATGTTCAGAAAAATAGTTGTTAACTTTCACTACCAATTTCTCTTATGTTTTTCAGAAAATCATGGCTTCATATGCATTTAGCCTTTAAAAAATGTCTGCAATAGCTTACCCATGTTCAAATCTTTCCTCCAACTTTGGGTTTGATTTTGAGTTGCCTCTAAGTCCAATTCTACTGCGCTAGTTGTAAGAAATAGTCGTTAGCTGTAGAAATAGTCGTTAATTATTAGAAACAATTATTTTTATCATTCTATAAACAACTATTTTAGTTGTTAGTGATTTTTAGAACTAGGCCAAACTAAAATCCATTTAGATTGAGTCAAATTAGTCTATAGCCATTGATTGAATTAGCCTGTTGAATTAGTCATTAGCTGATGATAAACAACTAACCTCAATAGTAGACATTTTTTGGGCAACCATTTAAATAACTTCTTAAAAAATACATAAACTTTATACAAATTTTAACATTTCTACTAAACTTATATTATTGTCACACCGATTCTTATATATAAAAAGTCATTTCACTTACACATTTCATTATGATAAAAGTTGATGGTATGTGTGTGTAATTTATTTAAAGGGTAAGATATACTTTTGGTCCTTTATCTTTTTTTTCTTCAATCGGTCATTTATCTTTTAAAATATTCATTTTAATATGTTTTTAAAATTGTTCTCTTTGATATTTTCATTCTCAAATTTTAACTTTAGTGTTAAAAAGTTCAAGCTATTACTTTTCTAGTGATTTTTTTGGTCCTAGGTCAGAGATCATAGGTGTCACCCAACCTATTAGATTAGAGACTAATCCCACTCATAATGCGTAATTGCCACTGGCCAAAGGAATTTTGCACACGGTGGAAATCGAACATGTGTTCTCCCTCTAAATAGATCGTTCTTACTTATGTGAACACAACGGAGCCTTACACCATTGCGTCAATCCTTTGGGTTCTTTTCTAGTGATTTAAAACAACCAATATTTATTTAGTTTTTAATAAGTTTAAGCATTTTTTTGGCGGCTTTAAACTGCTAGTAATTACTTTTTTTTTCTTCTCCTCATTCTTTACTCCATATTTTTCTTAGCCTCAACATTACACAATGAAATCTTCAAACCCAAAACAGTAATCACACCCAAAATCCAATGAAAAATGGTGGTCTCAAAATGTTTATCACAATCCAGGATTAAGATTCAAAGATTCAATATACAAAATTTCCCAAAAGAACATGAAAAAATAGAGAAACAAACAATATAGATGCCTCAACAATGTTGCCCAAGAGGTAGAGCAATCACTTATTAAGCTTAATCCTAGCTTTCTGTCACACTCTTCATTCAACCACGATAATTAAACAATTAAATTAAGATAAGAAATCCTAATGGCTAAGAAGACAAAAGTGACATGAATGGATAATGCAATAGATAGGGTTAGGGTTACACAAGTAGAAAAAGCAAAACAAAAGGAAGAAATTATCAGATTGCAAATCTGGAAAAAAATGAAGATTAAAATTGAAATCAAATGTAGATCTAAAAAACTTAAGTCGCTGGAAGAAACACAAATAAGAAATCAGAGAGAGATCCAAATTGCACAGACAAACAGAGACACCTTCTGTTTTTGTTCATCAAACTTTAGTGCAGCAAAATCGGTGCATATATGTTCCAAGAATTATGAATATGGCTCATGTGATTGTTGTGGAAGTCAAGAGTTTAGCATTTCAGATGAGGCTGAGGCCTTTTGGAAGGGAAAGGTAGGGTTAGGGAACTTTGGCGATGTTGGGTTCAACAATTTGGCATTGATCATGGCCATTGTTGATACAGAGGAAAAACATAACATAATATGTAAAAGAAACATGGGTACATATGTAACACCCTAAATATTTTCAACTCAAGAATATATAGACTGTGTTTGATAAAACTAGCTGGAAGTTGAAAAGCTAGTTGGTGGCTGGAAGCTGAAAAACTAACTTATTTAATTATAAGTGTTCGATAAAACTAGCAATTGAAGTAGCTGAAAAGTGTAAAATGACAAAAATAATAAAATCATGATTTATTTAAAAGGTAATAAGGAAAATGAATAAATATATTAAGGATAAAAGTGAAAGAAAATATAAAAAGCTAAAAGCTAGTGTTTTTAAAAATGCTATTTCAAGTAGAGTTTAAAAAACACTAGAATCTACTAAAAAAATTGTTTACCGAACAACCAAATGAGCTTTTCATTTACTTAAAAAGTTAGAAGCTAGTTGAAATATCTTACTGAACATAGTCATACTAAATATTGTGTTTGTGTGCTCTGGTAAAATTTGATTTAAATTGAAGTCAATTACAATGATAATTTAAGTTAAGTGATTAAGAAAAAAATTGAATTATAGGTATGTTATTCCATGAGTCAAGTTTTAGTGAAATCTAATTAAAATCAAAGTTTTACACTATGTAAATTTATGTTGTGTAGATAATTTAATAACGTTTTTTTCTTGAGATGATTAATTTTAAGTGAAATCTCATTTAATTATTCACGTGATTAATTTTGTGTAACCAACATCTATTAAAAGTTGAGATTTAATTAAAAACAAATTGGATTGTGTATAATTTATACAATGTGAACTTACATTGTGTAAATTTTCACCGTATAAAATTACACTGGTAAGATTAGCAATGTGGGAGAAATTTTAATTGCATACTTTTCTAGATAATTAGAACCTTGATCTAGTTTAATTGACTGGAGATTTATCATTTTTTGTTAAAGTGAAATTCCCACTTTTGGTCTAATTCTACTTTAGCCTTTCTAAGCAAAAGATTCAAAAACCAATTTAGTCATATATGACCTTTCTTGCACAACCAACCCACCCCTCAAATCGCCACATAAATTCTTTGTGTCAAGAACCCCATTAACCACTAGAAATCTAAACCCCATTATTCCTTGGATCAAAGCACTTAGCTTATTAAGTGTTGTGTGCATAAGAGAGAAAGCAAGAGAGAGACGCCAGCTTTGATGGTGTTGGTCATGAGGTTTGGGGCAGAAAAGAAGGAGATTTTGTAGTGGGTGTTGGCTGGAAGCATGTTCTTGCCTAGATTCTGATAATTTTTTTCACACCTTATTTTATGAGCAATTATCATAGTTTTTCTTTAGAATTTTTGTTCATAGTTGTTGTTTTTGTTAATAAATTGTATAAAATGATTTTAGAAACTAAAAATGATTTTTTTAATGTTTTTATGTAAATTTGAATGTCACAAGAGCAGAGTGTGTGCTTCAAAGAATGATGAGTTGCAGACATGATCTCGCCACAACAATGTGATTTTGCCAAAGTAAAACCTTACTCTTGATCCAATGGAGCTGGTGAAGATTTGCCACAAAGAAGCTACCCCTCACCACAACGAATCTGCAAAGCTGAAGACCTTGGAGTTAATAAAAACTCACCACAAAGAGTTAAACTTTTGCCCCCAACAAACAAGTTTCAAAAGCATGAAGGTGAAGTGCAGAAGTCCTTAGTGCATAGTGTAATTTCGTTGCAACAAAAATCCTTTGTGGAAAAAAAAATAATGTTATCTCAGCTCTATATAAAGAGCTTGTGACATCCTTTTAAGAGACTTTTGGTTTATTTGTGATTTTCTGAAATAGAATGTTGAAATCTTATCTCTCTTTTCTTCTATTATAATGTAATCTCAACTCTATATAAAGAGCTTGTGACATCCTTTTAAGAGACTTTTGGATTATTTGTGATTTTTTGAAATAGAATGTTGAAATCTTCTCTCTTTTCTTCTATTATGATGTAATCTCAACTCTATATAAAGAGCTTATGACATCCTTGTAAGAGACTTTTGGTTCATTTGTAATTTTCTTAAATAGCAACTTGAACTCTCCCTTTTATCTTTTTTCTTCCATTGTGACTCTCTCATGAGGTCCTATTTGGATCCTTCGTGATCCAAATGAGAAAATTTTCAAGTTGCTGAATGAAAAAAGTAGAATTCAAGTATGTAATGCCCTGTTTTATGATCAATTCTTTTAGTGAACGTGATCATATTTCAATTGAATGCTTATATGCATGTTATGAGTGATCAACCTAGCTTTTACGAATTTTGATTGTGTGGAAACAAGTTCACATCCTAGATCTAAATTGAGATTGTGCAAGGATTTTATGTAATGAATAAATCAAGTGTTTGCATTTGAAGAAACTCACTGATCAAGTTCTTAGTTTTTTAGGTCTAAATTACCTAAGGAATTAGGGATTTGGCTTGGAACTCAAGAATTAATAATCATTAAGGAATTAAGATTAGTCATTATAGTTTGGATCTTGATTGCATTAGACTAAGAGACTGATTAGGAACAAATTTCATATGAAGAATTCTACAGGTTTCATCTCAACAACACTCTTCTAGGTTCGAATTCAATTTTGCTCCAAAAATTATTTTCAAAACCCAAAAAGAGTTTATTTTTTCCTTAGCGAATTATCCTTCACTACAACAAAATTTCTTTTCAAAATTTAAAACTCAGACATTCACCACAAAGAATTGATGACTTGCTTCAATGAATGCTTCTAAAAGATAAATTATAATTTCCTTTATGTTTCATATAGTCTCTATGGATATGATAACTCAATACTTACTGTTTCTTTTTACAATTAGACTAGTTTCACTTGCCTATTATGTCGGAAGCACAACAAGAAACATGTGTCGTTGTCGAGGACATGTGTCTCAACATTTAGGCAATTGGCAATTTTTATATTTAATTAGTTCAGGTTGAATTCTTTTACACTTATATTTGAAAATATAATGAACACTTATGCAAATAAACCAAGAGGGGGGGGGGGTGAATTGGTTTTACCTTAGAGTTTTAAAATTTCCTTTCAAAATTTATAACAGCGGAAGATTTCAAACGGATCGTATCAATTTAAAATCAATTAAAAATTAATTTACTTCATCAATCAAATTACTCTTGTGCAGTAACCAAGTTTATATGATGAACAAATTCTATACTTCAAGAATTTAATGAAATATAAACTGAAATCTAATGCACACAAGATTTATACTGGTTCACCTCTCAACCCCGGAGGCTACATCCAGTTTTCTTCCAACCAAATCTTGGTTAGAGTTCCACTATAACAAATATATGTTCTTTACAAGCTTACAAAATGATCTCTCTTATCCTCCCTAGGTAAAATTCAAAATCTACTCCCTATAGACTTTTCAAAAGACCAAGAACCAGAGATCCCCTCTCTGTTCTTCCCTCTAGAAACCCTTTCTAGAAAAAACTTTAAAGAATACAAATGTTATATGGAAATACAACACAATAATACAACAAATATTAACAAAACAAAAGCTTTAGGTACAAGAAAGATATCACCTTATATTCCTCAGCAATTACAATGATATGAATAATTCAATCAACCTAAGATTATATGCAAAAGATGACTACCACTCTTTCTTGATAACTACCTTTAAGCTCTAGCTTGAATAAGTCTTCAATCCATGAGTATCAAGACCAAAAACTCAAGTAAATCTCAATGACACTCACTTTATTTGATTATCTCACTAATTTCAGCCTTGGGTACACTTGAGAACTTTAGAATATGTATATCATAAAGTTTGCACGAGTAACTCTTTCTTTCTTCCTTTTTTCTCACTCAGACTCAACTTCTTTATTTATAAAAAATTGTTTTAACTAACTGTAATCGATTAATTCATCAATGTAATCGATTATTTTAACAATCGTAATCGATTATTTTATCTATGTAATTGATTAAATTGTTCATCAGAAATCTGGAAATCTGTTACGAACAGAATAATCGATTAAATCACCTTGTAGTCGATTAATCCAGACAAATTAAGTTTTACAATGCATACATGTAATCGATTAAGTACCCATTTAATCGATTACTAAAATCTGGTAATCGATTACTAAAATCTGGTAATCGATTAAACCAGATGAACATGTTGCGTAAAATTATGCAGAAGCTTATGTAATCGATTATTTCCCAAGATAATCGATTATCACAGGAAGTTCTCAATTCTGTGTAAAGTTAATTTAATTGATTACGAGCCAGTGGTTGAAAACATTCACACGCCTGTAATCGATTATTTCACCTAAATAATCGATTAAAGCAGTGAAGAAATGTTTTATACAATTCCTAATTGCCTTTATGAAATTCTATAAGTTTGCTAATTACCACATGATTAATTCCTAACAAATGAATGTATGAATGCATGAATTATCAATTGCTAATGAGGATTATAAAGCTTTATCTAACGAACCAAGCTTAAACACAATTACATATGCCATCAAACTGATTGGGCATGTAAAATATCAAAACTCATTTACTTCAATCATCTTTGAATCCTTTGCTTTAGCTTCTTTGATTCTAACAATATTTCATTCATACTTTATTCTTACTGATTATAGTACTATAATTTCATTATTTCTTTGTAAATTAGCTTGGTTTCTTAGATGTGTAGCTTTTAGATGCATAGGTCTTACACATTAAGAAACAACACGCCTAAGGAACAATTGATTTTTGAGCTAGAGATTGAAAAGACACTAAAGAAGAATAAGACCATAAAAATGAGGCAAGAAGGACTCATGGATGAAGAGACTATCTCTCCAAGGGTTACTCTAAAGGATCATGCTACATGCACTGAACCTTTGCATTTCAACACAATTGCAAGGCCAACATTCACCAATGTGGTGAACCTTAAGATGAAGCTAGCACTCATACATCTCATTCAAAATAATCAATTCCATGGGCATAGTCATGAGAATCCATATACACATTTGTCAACTTTCATTGACATATGCATCACTGTGAAAATAAATCATTTATCGGATGAGGCTTTGCGCTTATGCTTGTTCCCTTTTTCTCTAGCTGGAGATACCATTTCATGGTTAAGATCCTTTCCTCCAAACAACTTGTCGAGGTGGGATGATGTAGTAGGAAAGTTTCTGCATAAATACTTCACAAGGTTAAACATAAACAAGGGAAAATTTGTTATATCTTCCTTCGAACAAACCTATAATGATCTTAGGGAAGCATGGGAAATATTTGGAGACTTGTTGAGGCAAAGCCCCACTCATGGCTTTGATGAAGTCCTCCAAATCAACATGTTTCTAGGGGAATTAAGGGCTAAAAGCAAGCTTATGCTAGATGCCTCGGCTGGTGTGAAAATCTCCTCAAAAACTCCAAGAAAAGCTATAGAGATCATTAAGAACATGGTTGTCAATGCTAATGAATATCAAAATAATAGAACCCAGGTTCCATCAAAGAAACTGTTGGAAGTTAATACCCAAGATGGTCTTTTAGCCCAACAAAAGATTCTCACTAGGCAAATTGAAGAGCTTACACAACAAATCACTTATCTTCCTCAATATTTCAAGCTTCAAATAGTTGCCTCTACTTTTAAACTCAAATCTTTTATTTATGAATCTTGTGGAGGAGGCCATGCAACAATTGAATGTGCTAAGATTCATGAGGAAGTTTAGTATATGAACAATCAAAGGATACATACCTTATCCAAGCATAGGACAAGGTCAAGATCAAGGGAATAGTTCCAATGTCATGCCTAGGCAGAAATTATATGAGAAGAAAAACAAACTGGAAGAAACCCTTACACAATTCATGCAAGTATCTCTTTCTAACCATAAGAGTATTGAAGCCTCCATTAAAAGCTTGAAGTTTCAAGTAGGCCAATCGAAAAAAAAATTAGCTGAGAAGAACAACAAGACATTCTGTGATGACCCTGAGTCCTGGCGCGGACAGCATGGGGGTCCACGCGGGTAGCGCCAGAGGTCTTGCTGAGAACACCCTGTGTAGGGTGTGGCGCGGTTGGCGCCACGGTTGGCGCGGTTAGCGCCAGAGTTTCTGGAGGTTGGCGCGGATCGCGCCACAGGTTCGGCCAGTTCACGCTGATAACGTGGGAGTGGCGCTGATGGCGCCACAGCTTCTGCAGCTGGCGCGGATAGCGCGGTGTCCCGCGCGGATCGCGCGGGAAGGTCAGCACAGCCTTTTTTTTTTAAAGGGGGTCGCGTTTTTCAGAAGAAGAAAACCTTCTTCTTCTTCCTCTGACCTCCAGCAGCCATGGGAGAGCTTCCCAAGCTCCCATGGCCATGTTTTGTGACCCCAGACACCTCCTAGACCATCCAAACCTCCTAGAAACCTTGTTTGAGCCAAAATCCTTCCTCCCTATTCAGAAAACCCCTTCTCGGAGAAAGGATGAAGAGAGCTCGAGTTTGGGCAAGGATTGGCGGTGTTTCAGCTGCACCAAGGCTAGGAGGAGCAGCCTAGAGGCCTTCCTCGGCAGTTCTGAGGTAAGAAACTCGAGTTTCTCCGGTTGATTTCTGATTTAGGGGTTTTGATGAATAGTGACCCATCTG
>PYAF01006047.1:103268-116799 GCA_007407185.1 Glycine tomentella | reverse complement strand
CCTTCCTCGGCAGTTCTGAGGTAAGAAACTCGAGTTTCTCCGGTTGATTTCTGATTTAGGGGTTTTGATGAATAGTGACCCATCTGTGTTAGAGCTAGAATTAGCTCTGGGTCCAGTTGAGAGATGTGTTCAGGAGGATGAGAGGAGGAAGGATTAGCTTTCAGTTTGTGTTTTGGTAACTGTTGGTTTTGGCTCTAGGTTATGCATGTGTGACTTGGACTGGGTCACTTGATGTGAGACATGCAAGGGCCATGTTGATGGGCTTGTTGTGCCTGAGAGGCCATGAGAACGGTGTCTGGTGAGATCTACCGTTCAAGCCCTGAGAAACCCTGAGGTGTTGGGTTGTGAGAGCTTTGAGCTCGTTGTGAATGGCTTAAGCTGAGTCTATGGTGACTCAGAAGCCATGGCTTAGTTGAGACAGACCACTGAGGGTCTCTGAAAAGGCTTAGAATGGATAAGCCTGATGAACCTTAAGTTAGATAACTTGGGTTGACGGAAAGGATTGAGGTTCCTTTCCTAGAGGCAGTGGTGGACTGCTTGATACGTTTGCTTGTGTTTATATGCTTGTATGGTCTGTAATATGCGGTTGTGTGCCTTGGTAGGGCTTGACACAACAGGCAGTAGTGGAGCAGACCATCAGTTGAGCTAGAGCTGTGAGGCACGGCATGCCAGGTAAGCTCACTGTTCTAGGGTTTTCCCTTATTGTGGTTTGCCACCCAAGTGGGTGATGTATATGTATATGATTCGATATCGATGAACGGTACATTGAGTGAAACTCAGTCCGTTCCAGATATTGGCATGATGAATGGCCTAGAGTGTGCTGGGCTTGAATGTGAAACCCTAGGCTAGACACTGAGGAAGTGTGAGAATGAGAATGCACCTGAAATGGCAGGTGATGGAACCTATAGGATACTGCGATAGTATCGGGCTAGTTGAGGTTCCCTAGCCAGAGGACGAGTTTGAGGACTCCCTGGAATAGCTGAGATTCCTTGGGAGGTGCCACTGCTCTCCGCTAAAGTCCTAAGGGTAGATTGCCCTGTATGGAGGTTCCTCCTTAGGCAGAGATGTTGAAAGTCCTGGAGGTGATTGCCCATTTATGGATGTTCTTGGGCATGTGTTATGGAAAGTTCTGGTGAGGCCAGGCATGTGGACAGATATGATGTATCTCTAAGAGAGGGCTTCCCGAGGGGATGAGAGCCTAAGGCCTCTTAGATGAGCCATATCTGTATTCTTTAAGTCCTGAGTTGAGGGATTCCTCAGGCAAGATGTGTGAAGTCCTAAGTTGAGGGATTCCTCAGGCAATGTATGTATGTATGTGAAGTCCTGAGTAGATGACTCAGGCAATGCTTGTTTTGATAGAGGAGGCGATGCCTCTCTAGTTTGAAAGTGTCCAGTGGTAGACACTTATTCGTTTGTGCCTCTGTGAGACGAGTTTGCGATGGCCAGAGAGCCAGATGGCTAGAGAGCCAGTCTGAGGTGGAATACCTCCGATGTTGATAGCATCCAGTTAGTACCCAGAGGACTGGGGAATGTATGACAGCTAGGACGGTGTCCTAAGCTTGGTTATGTTCTGTTATGTTGAGCTTAGGGGGTAAATCAGGGTAAGGGAGGATATCCCAGAACCCTGAGCTTACTGAGATGTTTATCTCACCCCTGTTGTGGGTTGTGGTTTTCAGGTACTTCTTGTGAAGAGGAGTCACCACAGGGCAGGAGGCCCAAGTTGAGTTGCTGGATGGTCATTGGCTGCAGATGAAGACTAGAAGAGTCTTGTGTATAATCTCTGTCTAGTTCTCTGTATAGGGATATGGTGTGAGTGTACACCAGTTGTACTGTACATATGTTGTTGTATAACCACTAATGTGGTAGACCTAGCAGTTGTATGTATATATATGTACAGACCTTGATGTATCGTGGATGTTTTTCCTCCTGATTATCTCTGTGTGTTTTGTATCTCTGCCTATGTTGTGTATGTTTTATCTGGATCAGCAGAAACTCGTTTAGTGTATGTTTGTTCTTATATTCTTTGCATAATGTATCAAGAAAATCGATTCTATCGCTTCCGCACCGTGTTAGTTTAACGCCGATAGCGCGCCTATGATATTGTTAATGATAACACGTCCGGCCGGGGTGTTACACATTCTCAACTGTGGCTGAAGAAAATCCAAAGGGATCAAAGAAGGATATCCTTAAGTCTCCTATGACATGTCAAGCTAGTGACGTTAAAGAAGCACTACATGGGAGGCGACCCAAGGAATTTTTTTTTTTTGTGTGTGTTTTAATTACTGCATCTAATCTACCTCTAATATTTCCATTATCTGAGCTAAGAGTGTAGGAGGAAAAATTACCCCAATGAATTGACATTTCGTTAAAATTACAATTTAATTTCCTTTACCTTTATGTTTTGAGATTTCATCATTTCGCTTTGGCCGAGAGGGATCTCGCCTTGACGAATTCATTTGTCAAATTCAAGGTAAGCACTATAAGTCATTTCGCTTCTATAGAGAAGGATATCGCCATAGCGAAATTGACTCATAGAGGCAAGGTACTTTCTACCTATAAGCTCGCTTTGGCAGAGAGGAATTTTGCCACAACGAGAACATTATGATGGAAAAAGCAATATATGTGTGTGTGTGTGTGTGTGTGTGTGTGTGTAAATTTTTAAATAAGTGGTATTTGAGCTAAGTATTTCTACCTATTTTCACCATAACAAATTGACAACTCATTGTAGCGAAAGTGGTATGAAACCTATTTGGCCAATTGGGTCACATCTGGGTCAATTGGCCGATGCATCCATTCTCGCCACAGAGAATTGACAACTCGCGGCAACAAAGTAACATTAGTTCATTGGGTTAGATGTACCACAATTGCTATGGCGAACTAACAACTCGCTAAGGTGACAATTCAAAAAACAAGGGTAACTAAAAAGTTTCCTTCTTTTTAATTTCTATTTTCTTTCCCTTTCTTACATTCATACCCTTTTTGCCCAGAGAACCTCTCAAGAATCAACCCTAACCTTCTTTTCTTCTTTCATTTTCTTTACCTAAATCATTTAAAAATCCATTTGTTCTTCATGCCAACTTCATCTTCATCTTGTTTGGCATCTCAACATCACATTTCTTTTGCACTTCTGCGCTTTCTCTATCTCAAGTAAGTTGGTTCATATTTGTTTGAGTAGTTTCAGTTTCAGTTTAACTTTAGATGATGAACATTTGATAAAAATTTCCAAGATAACATTGAAATAGAGTGCTAATTCTCTTGATTGAAAATTTTGGTTTATTACTTTCCATTTCTTTGCCTTTTCTAAACATTAGGGTAGGAATTAGATGTCTTAAACCCTAGAATTGTAGATACGCTAGTTTAGAAAGTTTTTCTAAACATCTCTAATTACACAATTTATTTAATTTATTTATTAAATCGACATAAATTGAGGGAGATATAAAATGAATTGAATGATTAAGAGAAAAAGAAAGAGAAAAAAGTCATAAATTCGACCCCTCTACTAATAAAATTAACATTCTAACAATATATATTATTTGTCAATAAAAAAATCCAACATTAATTGATCCGTATATAATGGCTATTAAAGTATTAAGTTAACTTCTGTAAAAAAAAAAAAAAGTGTTAAGTTAACCCGCTGTAAAAAAAACTTATGAAGCATTTTCTATATATACTCTATACCAACTAACGTGAATTGGTAGCTTTGGACTCCTTTGCATATGCCATATATATAGGATGAAGTTAGAATAATAATAATATTATTTAAATGAAATGTCAAGTTTATTAAATAATACAATATAATATTTATATAAATTTCAAATCTTTTTATGTTATCACTGCATCAAAATTATTTTTTTCTTTATTATTTTATTTCTTGACGATGTACTTAATCCAACAACGTAGAAGCAATTATCAAAATTATTGCCCCAATATATATAGTCCATCACGACAGATCCACGTATTGTTTAATCGAGCACAAAAAGATCAATGAGATGTGCCAACCCTAGTTACTTTTCCTAATTTCAATAATTATTAAATTTAGATTTATTATGTTTCGTCACCTTTTATGAGCACTAACTTTTATAATTTAGTTTATGACAAATGTTAACCTATGTGTCATTAGAATATTAACTAAAAAATAAAATAAAATATTTTTATTGAGATATGTAAAATTATGTCATTTGTCATTTTTTTTTGTGTTCTTCTACAATTTTTAATTTTTATTTTAATTTCTCAGTATCAAACAAGACTGTTATGTTATTTCGCCATTTTATGTAGTTTAATTTTTTTATTAATTTTCACGTTTATTAAATCAGAATCATTCCACTCTTTGAGAACACGATAATAATATATTATTTTTAAAAAAATGTGCATATAAGCCACGGAACCTGAGCTAAAAAAGTCTATAACTATAATAACTATTCAATCTAAAATTACTAATATATTTATTCCACTTAGTAAAAGTAAAAAAAAAAAAAATAATCCATACTCATCTAGTGGTGCTTGCAACAATTTTTCCTTAAATTTAATTATTTGAAATGGTGGAGTTGCAGTACTGAAAAAGTCAGAATCAGACCAAAATTGATGCTTAAACATGCACAACATAATTAAAACCCAAGTCTCACTCAGAGGCTTGGAAGTAATTGAATCGAATGAAAAAGACGCATGAAGGGTTGCATTGCCTTTCTAAAACGACAAACTAGACATCTTTCAGCTCGTGCAGGCGGGAACCGAGAACGCATTGTGTTAGGTTAATGAATCATGATTAAATCAAGATATAACTGATTAATATGTTAAAAGTTAAGATTATATTATTTGATTACTGTTTAAGTTTAATTTTTGACGGAAACATTTTTCCCCCCAATAAATCAGGCTTAGTAATATAATATTATGATAATATATAATAACAAATAGACAAAACCTAACTGGGTCACTATCTTGAATTTCAATTAATGCTACTTGTATTTATTTAAAATAATGGTGTTTGAATTCACTCTCTATGTATCTGGGTAGGTTTGTGATTGGAGGCAGAAAGAAGCATCACAATGGGCATAGGAAAATGACCTTACATTTTTGGACTGTTTCAGTTTAGCACCCTCTAAGGGGTTACATTCCAATGTGGGCCAGCTACACCACCTTTCATGCTTCTTCTTCTGTTGTTATCGTCAATGTCCTAATCTACTTGGAGCTTCCAAATGAGATTATAATATGGTACGTATGTATCTCACTTTAGACAGTTTTGATATAGACAAAAGAAGCAATGAAATTGTGTGACACATGAATATTTAAATAAATTTCTATTAACTTCAAGTTTAGTTAAAAAAAAAAAAAAAAAAAAAAAAAAAAACTGATACATAGGGGAGTGCTTCTCGATATAATCAATGCAAATACCTGATCAGATGTAAACTTGGAGATATATTTTCTTATCGAAAATTACTAATTATTAGTTTATTAATTTTTATTAACTGAGAGATTAAATATGTGATTTTTTTTAACCACCCAATTAACCATAGTAATTCAATTTACACAAAACACATTGAGATCAAGTTGCCTGTGACTAAAAAATTATGACACGGTCTCATTAACAATATATAATTTATCAAGTTCAAATGGAGCAATGTTCATTTCAATTTTGGGATAGCAGCAAAAATTAATCATTTCAATAATTGATTATATGTATAATAGATTGTTGTTATAATCAATTATAATCATAATTAATTTTTGTTTGGATAAGTTTCTGAAAAGTTATTTGAAGTCAATTTTGTTTAAATACAACAAAAAAACAGCTTTTATATAATAAAAGAGTGTGAAAATATCAGAAAGAGAAAAAAAAAGATGTTAAAAAATAATCATATGCTACAAATGTCCAACTTCAAAAAAAAAAAAAAATCTTATTTCCACAAAAAAAGAAACATTTTTTAAAGTTTTTCCCAAATTTAAGCTATATTTCCAAATATCCTAAATCAGCTTATACGCATCCATTTTTTCAGTTCCTAGCTTATAAAGTTATAAGTTACGAGAAAGCTTATAGCCTAGCTGATTTAATTAAAAATTATTGATAAGATTAGTTGATAAATATCAAATGATATAAAAAAATATATTTATTATTTTTAATATTTAAATTTAATTTTAATAACTTGCCATCTTAAAAATTAGGATAATAAATTTTTAAATTTTGTATTATAAAATAGCTTAAATGACATTTTTACTCATTTATCTTATTTTTTGGATTCAGTTTAGTCTTTTATCTTTTAAAAAAAATTATTTTAGTTTTTTATCTTTTTAAATATGTTCATTTTAGTCCTTTTCGTTATGCCTTTTAATTTCAACAGTAAATTTTTTAAAATTAACCCTTTTTAATGGTTAAAATTTGTCAATATCTATTTTTATTTTAATTAATATAAACAATCATCAAACACTCAAATTCTTTTGCAAAATCTAACCTAGCCCAAGCCCCAAATCTGAAACCCCTCACCCCCATGCCCCCCTCCCAAATCCTTCAACCTTACTTTTGAGACCGTCCATTTCTTGGTTGCGAAGTTAGGTTTCCCTCTGGTTTGAGGTGAGTATTTATGAAATTTATTTTGCTTAGACAAAGCACCTCCCCATCAATGTTGTGGCGAAGATTAAAGAGCTTTGTCTCAAACCCTCTCTCTCGCATGTTGCTCCCTATTATTGTGTCGTGGCTCAAATTAGGTGTTGCACATGTAAACTTTGACATCAGCCTCACCAGAAAACACCTATGCACGTTGCCCTAGAGATGGTGTTACTGAAAATAGTGGCAATGTTGTTGGATGCTAAACCACCACACATAATTCTCCTACTTTTCAAGCTCTGATTTTTTTTTTTTGCATATCTTGGTCAGTGACCACTTGGCTCTTACAAAAGAAAATTTGGCATTGAGAATTGTGTTTTTGTCATAAATTTCAAAAATTTTGCCCTTACTAAAATTTGTGAAATAACAAATATCATACTAGAAGGGAAGTTGAATAGTGTGTTAGACAAAATGTTAATCTTTTTCGAAATGGATGATGTTTTCACAAGAGAATTTAAATAAGATATTGAAAACAAATTTTTTATATACGTTTTCACAAGCCTAGCAGATCCATTTTTTGATTTTTTTTCATCATAAAATCATATTTTACCTAAGGTGATGGTTTGAAAAAAAAAAGATTAGTTATTTGTATCTCAATATCTCGAGAGATTAGTTATTAGCTTTTAGTCATATGTCCTTGGGCCCACTCTGAAAAATATCTAATTCATCAAGGCAACCTAAAAATAGTTAAGTTAGTTTATTTTAATTAGAAATGTCATAAATCTAATTTTATTCTAGAAATACCAATGTAATGTCGTAATTTTCTTAAATGCATGATTAAGTATTTTAATTAAATTACGAACTATAAAAAACTGTTTTAAAAATATAATACCCTATGTTGTTTGTGTGTTGTGGGTTGAGTTTTTAGGGATGGTAAGGCCCGAGTATGTGAGGAAACTCCATGAAAAAGTGAAAGCACAAATTGAGAAAAAAAATGGAGCAATATGCTAAACAAGCAAACAAAGGGAGAAGAAGAGTTGTTTATGAACCCGGAGATTGGGTTTGGCTCCATATGAGAAAAGAAAGGCTTCCTACCCAAAGAAAATCAAAACTTTTGCCTAGAGGAAATGGACCCTTCCAAATCTTGGAGAGGATCAATGACAATGCATACAAAGTTGACCTCCCCGGTAAGTATGGAATAAGCGCCACATTTAATGTTGTTAACCTAAGTCCTTTTGATTTAGGTGATGAAGATCCAAATTTGAGGATGAATTCTTTTAAAGGATGGGAGCGTGATGAGGACCAAGAAAGCCCAATGGGTCGAAAGCCCTGTAGTGCACTACAAGGATTGGGAGGCCCTATGACAAGGGCAAGATCAAAGGAAGCACAAGAAGCATTGCATTATGAAGTGAATTACTTCCTTTCTCAAGCATTGGGCCAAAATATCAACCTTGTCTTGAGCCCAAAGACCAATCCGAAAGAAGAACTCAGATTGCTCCAATTGATTCAAATGAGTGAAGAGCCCAAAGACCAATGAGTGAAGAGTCCAGATTGTTCCAATATTTTGAACATAACTTGAGTTCTAGATGTCCGTATTAGGTTTTCTTTGATGTATTTGAAAGCTCTGAAGATTTCCTACAAGTCGTATTTCTAGTCTCAAGTCGTAATTCTACATCTATGATGATGAAAATTGGACAGAATGTTCAGAACAAAGTTATGGACGAAAATTACTTTTTTTTAGTGTAATTTTTAATTAGGAATATGTGGCTGAAGTCCCACATTGGAAAGAAAGAGGAGAGAGGCACCACTTATTAGCTATAAATAGTCATTCATTTGTCTTATGTAGACACATTTGAATTAAATAAAAACTTTGACTCTAAAGAGTTGTGTGAGAGGAAGTTCCTCTTGGGTTCTTGATTGGACCAAACATTGGTTCTTATCAAAGGTTTTGTTTAACCTTTGTAAGGAATCCCCACGGGACTTATCACTCTCCATAGGTGTGGCGTCTTCTTTCATTTCTTGTCTTTTTCGCTTTTATTTTTTTAACATTTTGTTCTTGTTAAACTCATTATTTTTGCGCTGCACTCTTTTTCATATTATTTTTATCTTTGTTTTGTTTTATCAAACACTTCGTGTGCACCTTGCCTATGACGCTATGTTCTTATTAAGTTACATGTTTTGCTTGTTTTAACTTCCTCTTTGTGCAATATATTCTCTTGCACTACATTATACATAAAGCTTGCACCTTTTCTTTTCAAGAGCATCTTTCCTTTTTTATAACAAGTATTTTTGAGGATGATCTGTACAAAAAAAAAATGAACCCCCATATTGGTTCATATCAAACTTGGACAATAAAAATTCAAGAAGAATGACAATTGACATTTTGCATAGCCAGAATCCATGGTTGAGCGAGTCTACACTAAAAATAGAAATGTTGTCTTTCGTATTTTTAGGTCTGACTCATGAATAGTTTGCAATTTTTTGCACTGTTCTATTGGAGGGGGAAAAGCTCTCGAGTTTCATGTGTTCTTCATCCATTTCTACATTTCCATATGTAATTTCAAGTTGTCTTTTGTATTTTTAGGTCTATCTCACAAATAGTTAGCAATTTTTTGTACTGTTTTATTGGAGGGGAAAAAGCTCTTAAGTTTCATGTGTTTTTCATCCATTTTCTACCTTTCCATGCGTAATTTCAAGTTGCTCATCTCCATGATTATTTGATTTCCATTGTTGTAAGTAATAGGTGTAGCCAATTCTGAACTCTCATATATTTCGATATGAACGATATATATTTCACTATTTATGTTCTTTGTTAGCATTTTGTGTCTTTTCTTAATGCTTGGTGTGGATTGGCCAACCATGACATGATTTTGGGATGTAAATGATGTTGGAAAACACCTTTATTATCTTGTACTTAAAGTGTCCATGAGGTTTAGTGACTAGGAATGGAATTGAGTTTATTGGTAATCTTTTGGTCACAAAGCTTAGAGCTAGTGTCTTCATTAAGTTTTTGAGGGATCTTGTGAAAATAATAGGAATACTTCACAACAACCAAGAGGGGGGTGAATTGGTTGAACCTTGGTATTCAAAATTCAAATTCATATCAGAGTTTCAGGATCTTTATCACTTTCAAAACCAAGAAACCTTTTACTCAATCAAATAGCTCAGCCCAAGAATTCAATAGATCAAAATAGAACTTGTTGAACAATGAATATGATTCAAAGAATTAAAGATTAATGAATAAGATGAGAATAGAGATATATAAATAAGAACACAAGAAATTTATATTGGTTCACTTCAAAACATGAAGCTACATCCAGTTTCTTCTAATTCACACTGAATTAGAGTTCCACTATCATAAAATATTCTTACAAGCTTTTACAAGAACCTCCCCTTTATCAACCCTAGATAAAGAACAGAAATCTAAAATCCTATTAGACTTCTAAGGAGAAAGATTTAGAGAACACTACTCTAATCTTTAAGCTAGAAAACCCTTCTCTAGTCCCAAGCTAGAAGAATCCAATTACAATAGCCAATTACAACAAAATATGTAAACAAAATTACAATCAATGAGTTAAAGAAATAAACAACCTGGTGATCCAGTGAATGACATGCATATGAATGAGAAATTCAGGTTGAAAGACAAAAACAAACTCAGAACATTCTTCTTCCTTAACCTTTTTAAAGAAACTTATTACTTTAAAGAATCACTCAAAAACCCATGAGTGTTTTAGTTGATGCAAGAACTCATAGAACTCAGAAAATCACTTTTGAAACGTTTAGAAAGCTTGTGTATGCTCAGAATACAAATTGATCAAGTTACAAAACAAGCTGAGCTTTGGTTCTATTTATAACAAACTTTTGTAAATGTCAATAATCGATTAAACGCGCCTAGTAATCGATTAAAATGCTCATATAATCTATTAAAGTGTTCTACAAGTTTCTGGACATGAGCAACGAGCAAAATAATCAATTATTCCGTCTTGTAATCGATTAAGACAGCAAGCTTCAAAATATCAAAATACACTATGTAATCGATTATGATATTTGGTAATCGATTAAATCAGGAAGTTTTATAAAATAGAATGAACTAAGTAATCGATTACAATATTTAGTAATCGATTAAGACAGGAAGACAGCTTTTTCAACTAAGCCTGTGTAATCGATTACTACCTATTGGTAATCGATTCTTCCAGAGAGTCTTAAAATCATGTATAGTAATGTATAGCTTTGTAATCGATTACTACCTATTGGTAATCGATTAAAGTGTTTCAACAAAGCAGTTTGTTTATATGAAAACAAAGGTCAAATAATTGATTATTCTGATAGGTAAACGATTACATTGTTCTTAAAAGCTTTTCCAGAATGAACTAAGAACAAAATAATCAATTATACCTTTAAGGTAATCAATTACAATAGTACAAAACAATTTTTCCAAAAACCTTTGAATCAAATTTAACACCTTAGTTAAATATTAAAAGCTTTGTTTGATTTTCATGAGAATACTTAGTTAAATCAATGAATGAATGAGTGAATGCATGAATGCATGGATCAATCAGATAGTTTTCCTTTTACATAAAATTTCAAGTCTTCAAGCATGTTGAAAGCTCAAAAACTAATCTTGTATCAAGGACTTCCAAACTTCATGAAGCTCCCCTGTATCCAACATCTTGGCTTAGGAGAGGTATCTAAGACTCTTTTTACCTAAGGAATTAGCATTAATAAAAGTTTTATTATTTGATTTTAACAATAGAGCATGAATGAGGTATGTATGACACATTAATGCATAAAGAGAGTCGGGAATAGGTGAAATCTACCCCTGTAACAACTTCTTCTATCTATGTAACATCTTTATAATTGTTTTTTGTTTTGTTTTAAAATCACATAAAAACATCTATTTTCTTGTTTTAATCACTTGATTTGTTTGTTACTTCACAGAAACACCTTAAAGTTCATGTTTTTAGTGCCTTCTTGTGCTGATGTTAAGCCTAAGTTAATATTGCGCTGCATTACTTATATTGCACAAGTCTTTTGGGAAATGATATCTGGACTTATTCATTGTATTACTTGTTCAACTAGTGCACTTGCCAAATATCCCAAACAGACAATCAATACCATGAATTCTTACCATCAAAATTAAAATCCTCATATGAATGTGAAACACATGATATCCTCATTAAATTGCTTTAAACCTTTTTATAATTACTCACATAACAAGCCAAAATATCATTTTGATCACACTTAGAAAGTCATGGATTTCAAAAACTGCACCTAATATAGCTAGCTTAAGCATGGCCATAATTGGTGGCTTAAGCTAGCACAAAAACATCATGTGCAAAAAAAAAAAAGGTTGTGCTTAAGCATCCAAATAGCTCACTTAAGAAATGTCTACAAGCTTAGATCATATTTTGAGCCACCAATCAAATTCTACATGGAACCCATCACGTAGATCCATGGTGGAAGAAGAAGATGGACAAAGAGATCAAAGGAGGAAGGAGAGATGAGTTCACAAATCCAAAAATCAACTATGAAGCTCTAAGAGTAGAGATTAAGTCTCATAGGGGTAGGAACTCAAAAACCACTAAACATCCAACAACACAACCAACTCACCTCATCTTATTAATTATCTCATTAAATAATGTAATTAAAATTGAGTTTAATCACACAATTAGGAAAACTACAATGTTACAATAGGTAGAGCAAAGGCCAAGGTAATTATTGGGAGCAATTTAGCTTAAGTGAGTTCTGCTTCTAGCTTAGGTTAGACAATTAGCTTAATAGGGAATGATTAAGCAAAATTACTTTGAAAGTGATATTTTAAGTTGTTTCCAAACTAATTTCAAATAATTATATTATTGTTTCATGAGCATTCCAGAGGCACCAAAGTGAGAATTTATGTCTACGTTATGATTCATGTTTATAAGAACCGCTAGATGGGTCATTAAGTATCATGATTAAGTAAATGATGAATTTATAAAGTAGATGAACTTGTGGTATCAAAATTTATGAACATTATATGATTGCTTTAGTATGCTAATTCGTACATGGCATGACGTATGGGTAGGCACGTAAGTTTAGGGTGCTCGGTGGGCTCTCAACTTAGTGTTGAGGTTTTTCATGGTGATTAACAAGAATGGACCTATAGAATTGATGAATGGACGAATCCCTATAGATGTAAGTTCTTGTAAGCCTTACAGAGGTAATCAATTACCCACACTTGTGTATTCTTTTATACAACCACACTTCCTCCACGTGATCAGACATATGTCTTCCTCTAATGGTTAGTGAGTTAGACTACAGTAAGGGATGTATCTATGTTGATCATCCAAAGGTGAAAAATCTCCTTGGAGTTGCGTCTGTGTGGCATATCAAGATGCATAACTATGTAGAAGCATTGCATGATTTTGAAACATTTGTTGAATTGTAATGTAGTTTCAATTGTGATATATGATTTACCTTTAAGTTTATTGTGAGCTAATGTAATAGTATCTATGTTCCTCATTATCCTTGCATTAGGTTTTTGTGTGTTTGCAATGATCATGGGTTTGACACAGGAGCACATAATGATGGTACTGTAGGAAATTAGGTAGCTCTTTGATGGTTTGGATTCTGCTGATGAGCTTGGAAATCAAGATCCAATTTTTGCATGTGTTCTATATTATATATAGTGGGTACTAACTTAGGGTATTTTGTAGATATTTATTTTGATATAAATATTTCCTTAAAAGGGATCCTTTTTGAAATTTTATTTACTTTTATAGTTAAAGTGTTATAATTCCATAAAGCTTAATACAATTATGTATTATGTTCAACAATACATGATATATATATATATATATATATATATATATATATTGATATTGTTAAATGTGAAAAAAATTATAGGTATATTTTTTGATATTTTCTATAGTTAAATTTGATTATTAGATAGAGAAAATATATAAGAAAGGTGAGTCGTTACAATATCAATATGTTAATTACTAGTTGAACCAATTTACA
>PYAF01006047.1:68439-103168 GCA_007407185.1 Glycine tomentella | reverse complement strand
AATATATGATATTTTGGCATTCAGTGCTAGCATTGGACTTAAAAATTTATAAATTGATTAGTATTTCATAACATTATTTGACAGATATTTCATAACTTTGTTATATTAGATTTTAATTTATTCATTTTATTACAAATATGGAAGGTATATTATGTATTTTAATTCATTTATAATTTTAAATTAGTTGGATATTTATTTTGTTATATTTTGTAATTTTATAATACAAAATGATATTGTGATTAATTTAAAATGTGAATAATAAAATTAAAAGTCTTAGATATGTTTTGGTTAAAAAAAACTAAAATTTCCATATGCATGAACATAGATTTGGATAAATGTTTTTTTAATAAATATTTTCCCATTCTGATCCAAAAACACTATAAATCAATAAATAAAAGAACAATTTTAATAATTGTGATGAGGTTGGGCTATGCATCTGGACAAATCCTCTATATCTATCATTGTCTACTTATATATATCTATCATTGTCTATTAAATATAACCGTACACTTGGGGCCTCAAGGTTAGATCTGTCTATCTTTTTGTGAAAACTGGTTAGAGTACAGAAAATGATAGAAAACCCTTCATAAAATGAGAGCAGGGAAAGGTTTTTTTGGATCGTCTCAATTTATATAGGTCTTAAATCATGACTTTAATTTTTAACTAAAAATAGATTAAATCGTATGTTAATGAAAAAATAAGTTATTAAATTTATAAAAAAAAATGATTTATAAAATTTATAAAAAGTGATGATTCATCTAATTGTTAGCACAAAGTTTAAAGCCGAGGATCATAATTATGTATTCAGTTCTTCCAATCTCTTAAATCAAGTTGAAGAATCTCTTATATCAAGTTTTAGAGATGATATGTATTTTTTACTAGAAATAATTATATGATAGGAATGGCAACAAACATGAATAGTGATTAACTGCTACCCGTCCCGCGTTCTACAATACTCGTCCATGCCCGGCCCGGGAATTCACGGGTAGCTGGATATATATTTTAGTGGACATTAATTGTTGATAATGGTTTGCAAGGATATAGTTTTGGAATGATTGAGTATGTTCTATTGAGATTAAAAAAAACTAGAAATGATTATACTTAAATAAGGTAGATCAGTAAGATCACTCTAGATGACCATTGTGATTGGCGAGTCAAGAGTTCAAATTACTTAAATGATTTTTTTTAATTAATTACTTGAATGATTTGAATCTTCATCAAGATGTATCCTTATTTTGTTAAACAAATAACAAGAATTAGTATTAATGATAAAAAGAATACTTGCTTAATGTGAGAAATACGCATGGTACAAATTCAATATCTCATTCTTATATACAACTAATATATATATATATATATATATATATATATATATATATATATCAACCTGTCAAATAATATAAAAAACTCCAACATTTAAAATAAAATAAAAAAGACAACTTCCAATTTCTCCCTCCATCTAATAAAATCTCTCTCCCCGTATTTCTGGAAATAAGTTATTCCCTTAAGGGACTAACCCTCAAAATTTGAAAATCATTAAAATGAATTTTGTTTCTCTCATCAAAGTTTTCTTCACATGTATAATCAGGAAATCAAATATGTCATTATGCTTAAAGAACTCAATTATCCATCAAGTATATTCTATGTGTAACTCTATTACAATATAATTTTCTTCTGTTTTTAGACTTTTGAAAAGAGCTAAATATAACAAATATATTCATCTTATTTAACATAATCAAATAGAAAAATAAATTAATAAAAATATAATATTATTTTTATTACCTTCCATCAATAAAATAATAAAGTAAAATTTTAAAAATTATAACTAACTTTAATTTATTATTTTTACTTGTTATTTTGTAAATATATTTTTGAAGCTTTCTTTAACATGACATTCTAAAGTAAAAGAAATTAGAATTCTTCTTTTTCTATTCTTTTTCTAGTACGATATCAACATATAGAAAAAAAATAATAAAGTGATATTAAGGATATATTTTTTACATAAATTTTTAAAATAAAAATATTTACAAGTTAAAATACAGTTTTATATTTATTTTCCTTTTTCATAAGCTAGCGTTTTTTTTTCATGTTTTAGGAATTTTTTTTTGTATTATTGACCTTATTTTATTTTACTATTATAATAAGTTTAAGGTTGTGTAATGTACAAATTGATTAAATTACACATGAACATTACTATAGGGTCATTGTATATGTGTTCATCTTTCGTGTCAATCCTGCTACAATAACCGTGTGCATTTCTGTCTTCAGTGTCAACCTTGACACAATAAAGACAATTTGTCCGTCCTCCGTGTCAGCGTTACTACAGGAGTGTGGACGTTCACCCTCTTAACTTCTAGATACTCCTAGGCCGCGACGGCCAATCTGTTACACTTATCCAAAATGGTACAACTACCTTATCTCCTAATATTTTTCCTATTATCTATAAGTTGTTGTTTATCTATAAATAACAACCTATCTACAAGGTATATATTATCTCCTATTTGAATTACATAATTATATGGTATTATATGTTATTATCTTATCAACAGATCACTAACAAACAAAGGCTCAAAGTCCATACTCCACGCTATAAATATTGGTTCTCTCTAAACCTTCATATCATCTCATCTCATCACTCATTATCTGAGACATCCTCGGAAACCTTAAATACTTTCTCACACACTTAATTATTCTTCAATAATTGATGTACTTACTTAAGCGTTGGAGTGTCTTTCCTTTGTTTTGCAAGTCCATCTCCAAAAAAAGGTTGATCCATCGTCCGACGTGTAAAATTTGGAACCCACCTAGACCTCATCCATTATCAAACATGGAATTTTCAGATTTTGGTAAGAACAGATTGTAACAATTAACATTTATATTTTTTTCTTATTATATTATGTTGAATAAGATGGATATATTTTTTTTATCATATTTATGTTTTTCAAAGTCTAAAAAATATAAGAAAACATTGAAATAGGGTTATATATTTATATTTATACCTTCAACTCATATTTTACAGTAACAAATTTAACACAATACAAAAGATAATGGAAAACTTAAAGGAATTAACGGAAGGACACCACCAGAAATGAAGCATGTTAATTAATTTTACTTAACACGAGAAAAGTTACCAGGTCTAAATATAGTATGGATTGACTGAATATGAGCTTTTTCTTGCTTATGTGGGTATTGTTACATGACCATATTTAGTTGGTCTAGTGACTTGTCTAGTTAATTTTGTTAACGAACGAGAACTTAGTATGCTTACAAATGTTTTTGGTGAATAATTGTTTTTAAAAATGTTATGATTCAAGACAAATTCAGATTTAATATAGAAGTAAATAGTAACTAAATGTTAAACCAGAAAACAAAAGGGGTGCATTCAACAAAATAAAAATTAATGCAAACAAAATGGGCCTGAAATTGTTTAGGTTATATGAGGAAAATTGCTTCCTTATGTCTTGATTTACTACATGCACCTCCTTATTTTGAAATATCCCAAGATTACTCTTCCTCCTTTTAACTTTGGCTGACCCAAAAAAGCTTCTTTGCACCTCCTAATTTTTTGTAATTGTATCTCCAACATCCCCTTATTATATTTTTCTTTTAAATGGTTATTAATCTAGATTATTCAATCTAAAATAAGTTTGTAAAATATAGGTCGGAGAGCATGTTCTAAATTATAAACACATAATTCTTGAACAACTTATATGGAATTGTTTTTTATTTTCTGGATTGCATGTAGTGGATTTATACATGTTTACTTATGGCATGCAATCCAAAAAATAAATTCAATTTTAGATAGGTTGTTCTAGAATTATATATTTATAATTCCATAACATGTTATCTGTAACCTACAATTTATTTGTTCTGTGATCCAGATTTGGCATTTCGTCACTATTGGTTTCTTCTAAATATATTAGAATTAAGGATATGGGAAAAAAAACTCTAATTCGTGAAAGTTGGATGCAACTGTTGGTGTTCATTGTGATAAATTAATTCACAAGAAGAAGACTCACAAGATCCCAGATCGTGTCCAACAACATCCTTGTTTCAAGTAAGTGACTCTTCTCCCCAAACCCCACCACCATTATTATCTTTCTCAAAGTTCATATTTTTATTTTATGTCACAAGAAAAAAGAACAAGGACTCAAAATAGAGCATTTTGAAAACTTGACAAGATCAATGCGTACTTGTTGACATATCGAACTGTTCCCCGATCATGGGAGTGACGAACATCAAGGATCTTGAGATGTCGTTGTTAGAGTAGAGGAGGGTTACAGAAAGTGGAGGAAGAGTAAACTTATGTGTATATTAAATATATATTAGAAATTTTAGTATTTTATATAGCGACATTAATTATTTTTTAATATCATTGATTTATTAGTTCATTTGATTAAAGTGTTGTAATGATAACATGAAGATCTTATTTTTGAGACATGCAAGAATTATTATTTTTAAATTATTTCATAAAATATATTTTAACATAGGGGTTACTATTCTCAGCACCTTCATTTAAAAAAAGCTGCCAAAAATAACTTTATGTATTGTTAACATTTTTTGTTAATTTAAAATTTAATTGTTTTGTTTATTATTGATTTGTGAAATGTTTTTTTTTCATATTTTTTATGACTCGTACGAAGTGAACATCATATGTTGTCGGAGAAGTCCCTTTATTCGATGAGAGGAACTGGGTGATATTCGTAAGCATGCTTAGCCATCTATATGTTGACTTGTAGCATGTCGTGATGCAGAGGTTCAACCACGTGCGTGTCACAGCAACAACAGTAGGAGGAGGCACGTCATGGTAGGGGTGGGCATGGATTAGATTTTTAAGAATCCAATCCATATCCAATACATATCTATTTAAATGGATTGGATCTTAAATCTATATCCATATTTTTCTAAAAACAAGTTGGATTTAAGATCCAATCCATTTAAGTGTATATGGGTATGGACATATCCAATTTATATCCACTTAAATATTATAGTATTTTTATATAAATTTTAGTAATTAAACACTAAAAAATAAAAATTTAGCACATATCCACTTGAACTTGATAAGAATTACTTCAAATACCGGAATTAATCGTACACTTGAACTTGACCACGTTCTATCATAATCACACTCAAGTTACTAAAATAAAATAAAATAAAAACTATACAACTTATTCTTCTAACTAATATTTCCAATTATCTTCTTTGTATGTATGTTAGCCAAGATTGCTTTAAATATTATTGTGCTTCGAGACATATACATTTCCTTCCTTCTACAAGGATAAAAATCCCAAAATCACTATGTTATGGCAAGATATTTTAGTAATGTATATGTATATTTTGTAGGCTACATTATTTTCTGTGTTATTTTATAATTACTGCATTATTTTAAAAACCAAAAGTTGTTGTTAGCAGTACACTTAACATCTCACACATTCCATAAGTTGTTTGTTGTTTTAATTAAACTATGACAGTTTGAGCTAGCTAGTAGTACACTAGTACACATAAGTGAAAGTAGTACAGCTAAATTTTCATAGTACAGACATCATTCATGTACTACAAAGTACAAAATATTCCTTCTTCAAGGATCATTATATAGGGATTGGATTGAATCATAGCTACATTCAAGAGTGTATTTTGTGCGTAATGTAGTTAATTAGACAAATTTCTAATAGTTGGAGACAGGACAAAGCAGGGGAATAGGTAGAGCATGGTTTGACCCTTGAACATATTCTGCACCACTAATCTTTCTTGTAATCCAGGCTCACCCACGATCACTATATGGTCCCACATTCTTAGAAGCCTAATCATTGGAAAATGCTACTTTAGCACTACTTGATAAATTGTATGGCTGGGATTTTTTTAGGAATGATATGCTGGATGGTCTAAATTTAACAGATTACAAATTCACCAACCAAATCTATGAATGTCATTAAAATACAAGGGAAGCACAGAGAACAAACACACTTGTAACTAGGAGAAAGATAAGAACATTGTTTTATTAAAAAAAAAGAAGCAGGGACTTCTGGACTTACATGCTGATATCACAAGGACTCGGTTGAATCAATTAGGACACCGGTGAGCTTCTCTCACTGCAAGTTTATGAAAATATAATGAACACTTATACAAATAACCAAGAGGGGGGTGAATTGGTTTTACCTCAGAGTTTTTAAAATTTCCTTTTAAAATATGTAACAGCGGAAGACTTTCAAAAGGACCGTATCTTCAAAAACCAATTAGGAAAACTATTTCTTTTACCAATCAAACCACTCTTGTACTGTGACCAATGTTGTAAGATGAACAAAGCTTGTACTTCAAGAATATAATGAAATATTAATAGAAATCTTAAATCACACAAGATTTATACTGGTTCACCTCTCAACCCCGGAGACTACATCCAATTTTTCTTCCAACAAACACTTGGTTCGAGTTCCACTATAACAAATATTAGTTCTTTACAAGCTTACAATGATCCCTCTTTCCCACCCAAGGTAAAATTCAAAATCTACTTCCTATAGACTTTTCAAAAAACCAAGAACCAGAGATCTCCTCTCTGTTCTTCCCTCTTGAAATCCTTTCTAGAAAAAGCTTTAAAAAATACAAATGTTATATGGACAAACAACTCAAATACAAAACAAATATCAAACAAAAATCAAGCTTAAAGTTCAAGAAAGATATCACCTTATAATCCTCAGCTAATTCAATGAAATAAATGATTCAAACAAGCTGAGAATGTATGCAATTGATGATCAATACTCTTGAGCACTTCTTTCAATCAATGTGAATTATGACACATATCACATGTAACTCTCCATGACATTTTGAATCTTTGATTTTCTCTCTAAACTTAGCCTTTGTGACTTTGAGAACTGTAGAAAATGTTTTTCTCAAGGTTTTCACGAGTCTATTCTTTTTTACTTGTTTTTTTTAAACATAGACCAGACTGTTCTATTTATAAAAAAAAAGATTTAACTAACTGTAATCGATTATTTCATTAATGTAATCGATTATTTTAATTATGGTAATCAATTACTTTAACCAGATAATCAATTAAAGTGTTCATTAGGAATTTGGAAATTTGTCACGAACAAAATAATCGATTAAGTCATCTTGTAATTGATTATTCCATATGAACTTAGTTTTCTAATACACTAGTGTAATCGATTAAGCTCCTTTTTAATTGATTAACACAGACCAGGCTAAAAACACATTAATGCATATTTAATCAATTACGAACATCTGGTAATCAATTAAACCAGAAAAAAATGCTTTGTACAATTATGCAAAAGCTTATGTAATCAATTATTCCATGACATAATCGATTATCACAGAAAGTTTCTAAATCTGTGTTAAGCTTATTTAATTGATTACGAGTTAATGGTAATCGATTAAAATGTTCATAAGGCATATTCTAGAAAACATACACATGTTGTAATCGATTAAATGATCCATATAATCGATTAAAACAGTGAGAAATTATTTTATAAAGTTCTTAGATGCCTTAATGAATTTCTATTAGTTTTCTTATTACCACATGATTAAATCTGATTAAATGTATGTATGAATGCATGAATTAATCAAACCTAATGAGGATTATAAAACTTTAACAACTGAACCAAGCTTAAAAAAGAAATTACAAATGCCATCAATTGAGTGGACATATGAAACATCAAAACTTGTATTCTTCATTCTTCTTGATTTGATGTCTTTAGCTTCCTCAAAGCTAATAGTTTATGGTTCAATTTTCCAGATTCTATGAACATTAATGCAAATCACGAACTTATTGTTCACTGAGGCATTTTGTAACACCCTGAAATTTCAATAACTGCAAATATATATTGTATAAATTATTCTTGTGCAACTGTTGATGTGAGTGTTAGGTTATGTGAGATTTGATTGGTCTATATTTAAATTATTTAGGTGAAATATTAATTAGAGATATTACAAAAATGTTTAAAGAAAAATGATCATATTACCCTTCCTTTGAAGTAGAAATTACGGAAATGCCCTTAAGGTGAAAATGACGATAATGCCTTTGGATATTTTTGGTTAGATATTTTAAAATGGAAGTTACAAAAATACCCTTGAGCCAAAATTACACAAATATCCTTAGATATTTTGTTGAGATATTTTATAGTGAAAATTACAATCATACCCCTAGGATGAGTGACAAATTACCATAGTACCCTTGAGGCTAAAAATTACCAAGACATCCCTTGATATTTTTTGAAAGCTTGATGAAATTACAGAGTGCCCTTGGATGGCAAATTACCAAAATACTTTGTGACAAGAAGCCTCAGAATAGGATTTCTATGAATTTCATATGATAATAACTTTGAAATTTTATTCAGGAAATTTCAAGTATCAGAAAAATATGGAAAAATGATAAATAGAATCTGTGAAATTTTCTCTTAATTGTAGGATAAATAGACTTATCCAATAAGATGGTTTAGTAATTTTGATGGTTAGAAGTAGAATAGACCAATCAGAATTAAGATAAGAGCAGTCTTGTATGTAAGGTCTGTGTAGCACTCTGTATAGACTGCTTGTGAGCAATTTATACTGTAATTGAAGTCAGTTTCTGGAAATCTCTAGAGTTCTATTATTTAATATTATCCTTTAGGTAGAAGAGTTCAAATCAAACTTTACTTCCTACTAGAAAAAGCCATGTGTAAAGTAAAGATGAAACTAGGTTATTCTTCTTCATTTAAAAGATGACATATGTATACAAAAGAAACCATACAATTTTCTCTTCTTCAAAAGGAATGAAACATGATATAGAAAGAGGAAAAGAAGATAAAAATCTTCCCCTTGGCTAAAGCAAAGTCCACGTGAAAAAAGGGAAGAAAAAGGACCAAGAAGTCATGCTTTGGACAATATTTATGCAAGATAACATGAAAGGAAACAAAACTTCACTTCCTTCCCTTGTGGTCACGTGAAAGAACAAGAAAAAGGGAGAAGCTTCATGACATTGGACAAGTGGTGGGACACTTGTAAAGGAGGCATAATGACTTAGAAGATTTTTTTTGTATAAAGTAAAAGAGTAATTATAAACTTGGTTAGGATGGAATGGAATGATATGAAACTAAGTTGTAATGGAACCAAATGGGAGTAACTAGTTAGAAAGGGTAAAAATGTCCTTGGATATTTTATTATTTTCCAAATTCTATATAAAGGGAGGAAGGCCTTAAGTGTAAGTTATTATTCAAGTTTTCCTTTCTACCCATCTTCATGTGAACTACTCTCCTCTCATCTCTTTCATTTCATTTTCACCATTCCTTTTCAAAAGTATAAAGAGACTCCATTCTCCCTTGAAGAATCACGTGTACAGCTAGCATCTTTAGGAAGAGAAAGACAAGCTTATTAAGAGGTTATAAGGTATGTATGGAGAAGTTTTATGATAAAGATAGTTTAAGTATTACTTGTGTTTGAATAAGTGTTTAAAGTTCTGTGAAATATGACTTGTATCTGAGTAATTATTGGATTTAAAGTTATAGTTACATGATTGAGTGCCTGAATAAGGTTTTATGTGTTGTTGAGTGCTTCTATGAATCTCTGTACATGAATGATATGTTGAGTTTCTGTACATGAGTATCAAGCTGAGTTCTGTACTTGATTTATGTTGAATTTTTGAGTAAAGTATATGAGACAGTGATTGAAGACTGATGTTGAAAATAAATATGAGTTGATAAAATGAAAAGAGTTATGCATTAAGTGAATCAGTTTCATGTGTCTCATGTGCATAAGAGTTGCCTCAGAGAAGAGGTGTGTATAAGAGTTGCCTCAAAGAGAAGGTGTGTCAGATAGCTGCAGAAACTGAGTTCGAGCGTTCAGACAAGAGAAGTCTGAGCTGGGGGTGACTCAACAGTGGGAAAATCACGCCACTCATGATGATCACATGAAGTGTGGGTGAGAATCCTGTTGCAACATTGTGGTACCCTGACTGATCGTTTCAGTTCTGTGCCACTGGGATGAGACTATCTTGACAGTTGGTACCAAATAATAAGAGTTCAAGAAAATCATGCATCATGATAAGAGTCTAAGAGAATCATACATTATATAGAAATTTTGAGGATGTTGTTATGAATATCTGCATATTGAATATAATTTGTTGCTTAAATTATGTTTATCATAAACTTACCCTGTATTTTGTGTCTGTGGTTGACATCTGCTATGACCTCGATTTTATTCAGGCGAGCAGATGAACAGCAAAGAGAGACCACTAGTTGTTTACAAGAAGAGGATTTTGTTTGAAGATGATATGTTTGAAGATGTATTCTTTTGTTACAGAGTGTTTTGAATTAGTTGTACTATGTAATAGAACCAGTGTCAGTTTGTAATCTTATTATATATATTACTTCAGATTTATAAATATTACTCAGTAATAAAATTTTCTTGGAGTATCAGTTATTGGCAAAATTTTGTTATATTCAGTTAAGTGCTTTTAAGAAAATTAAAAGAATTTTCATTAAAAATCAATAATAACAAGATTGCGAGTTGAGGTGTTACACATTTCATTGAATAGGTTTGAAGTAGCAAAGCAAAGACATATAAGTACACCAAGTTTCATTCAGGAATTTCATAGGATAGGTTTGAAGCAGTAAAGAAAAGGCATATAGAACAAAAGGCTATTGAAAAAATTCATTCCAAGAAATTACAAAACACATGTGAATGATAGAAGATAGAAGGAATAATGATTTTATTACCTCTTGAGATGAAACTCTGATAGAAAATGAACGAGATGATTTATTGAGATGAAGCAGCAAACGAAATTATTTTTTACTATACTGGAAAGAAACTGAACATGATTTAGGTCTGAAATCAGTGAAGTGTATGGAGCCATGAGCCAAAGCCAGAGCCTGCGTGTGAAAATAAAATGTTTGAATAAAAATGGACTTTGGATTTTGCATTTAAAATCTGTATTAAAAGAAAATGGATTTCAGATTTTTAAATGTATCGTGGAAGATCTGATCCATTAAAAATAATTAAAGTAGATTGGATCAAATTAGTTATTAGATTAAATTTGGATAATGGACTTTTTTGCCCAGGCCTACGTCATGGTGAGGATGTGCAGGATGACGTTGAAATGTCACAGACTTATTCCTACACTTTTTACATATTTGATGATTAAATTTAAAATTTTATATTTAAAAATTAATTTATTATTATTTCATATTTTTAAAGATTAAAATGGATATTCTTTTAAAAAATCATAAAATCATATTAGTGGAACAAATGTTCCTAAACTTTTAAAGATGTGCAGACAAACAGGGTCAATTTCATGTCCGTGTAACAAACTTTCCTAAACTTTTGAGTACCCATGTCAATTGCAAGTCAGGAGAATGAATAGGGTCAATTGTAAAAACTAAAATGAACGAAAGAGGAAGGTGAATCGGAAATCGGAAAAAGTACTTCATACAAGTTGGGAAAGAAACCAAATGGGTGGAAGCAACTTACTTTTTTAAGATTAATATTAGATTATCTTTGCTAAAATTAGATGAAAAAGCTAGAAAGCAAACTGAAAATTGAATAGTTAGTTTGAAAGCTGAAAACTTACTAAATTATAAATATTCGATAAAATTAATCATTGAAGTAGATAAAAAATGTAAAATAATAAAAAATATTATAACAGTTTATTTAAAAAGGTAAAAATAAATATTTAGAATAAAAATGAAAGAAAATATTAAAAAATTAAAAGTTAAAAATTAACATTTTAAAAATACTACTTCCAATATTGTTTCAAAAATCATTAGAATCTATTAAAAAACTTATTGACCGAACCATCAAATAAACTTTTTAACTACTAAAAAAAGTTAAAAACTAACTGAAATATTTTATTAAAGATAATCTTATTTTCATTCATTAAATTTCATTCATTAATGTTTTGGGGCTTAAATTGATTGTTCTCATTTGAAATTAATTATTGTTTGAGTCAATGCTTACAAAACTATACTAGCGATTAAACTTGTAAAGGCAAAACAAACAACCATTGATTTGGAAAATCTTATAAAAAAAAAAAATTTAACTCCAAAACCTTACAAAAGTTGATGAGGCGTGAGAATTTCATACAATTAAATGAAGGTATATTTTCTGTTATTTTTTCAACGCAAGTTCAATAATATAATGGTTAACTAAACGTATATATAGTGGCTACAGATGTAGAAGCTACTTATATTTTGCATTGCAAAGAAAACAGAAGAAAAACTCGTTAAGATAACAAAAATGTATACAAGGATGTGGTCTTTTGATGAATAGTTTAAATAAGACAAGCAGCTTCTTCAAAAGAATGGAAGGTGTGTTCATAGTATTACAAAAAAAAAATAAACAACCTTAAATAATTTGATTCTAATTTGATTTCTTCTGTATGGACCATTAACTGCACATAACTTAAACCAGAAAGAACAAATATCAAAATCTGTAAACAAAAGAATTGGAAGACAATCACAACATTCCCAAGAGGCTTATGTTGTTGGTTGAAACAGGTGAGTGGCAAGTTGTTGCTCTATCTGCCAGCTTTTATTTCTCTAGCAGTTGATTCCACACTGCTCAACATCAGGACCAGTGACTCTTGTCGTAAACGGGTCGATTCGGACCCACAACAGAGAGAAAATGGATGCAAGAAGAATGGACCAGACCACCACAATGGTTGGTGTTCTGTTCTGGCGACCCATGAGACCTTTAAGGAAAGGGTAGAGATGGATGATCACCCAAAATGCAAAGAAAAGCTTACCAAAGAGGGGACCCCATGATTGGTAGCCACTGTTGATGGCATAGGAGATGCCTGCAACAACCCCTACCAGGTTTATGATGAGAAGCGTCGTGGGTGGGATGAGAAGGGTTGTCCATTTGAACATGTAGAGTTCTGCAAAGTCTCCATCCTCATCTGATGCCTTTGAGGTAACTGTGAAGTTAGTGTCAATTCCAGCAAGCACTTTGAGTAAACCTTGGAACACGGCAAAAAGATGGGCTGAAACACCACCGATAACCCAAAATTGTTCATTTCTCCACCACTCATCAATTCCAACACCACTCCACCTCATCTCAAGGATACCGGTCGCAAAGATGGAAACAAAGAGAGAGATAAACCATATACTTGCAATGTTACTAATCTGCAAACAAGATAAAAGGTACAATATTGTGTTACACACGATTGCATTTTTGAGAAGTTATATGTTTGCATAAGAGATAAGTGCTTATGAATCATCTTGACCATTGTTCGTAACTAGTTTGTTTAACCATCCTAAATTGAAGATGAGCTTACAATATCCTATATTGTATTTCTCCCATTAAAGAAATACGTAATTTTCCAACATTTGAATATACATGTTGTCAGTCCTCAACAGTCAACAATCAACATTTTGACAAGTCAGAACCAAGACAGCATTGATAGCTGGTATTATAGTTTATTTTGCCTTTAGTATATATCCCACCCATAATTCATAACCAACATAAGGTAATGACAGAATTTGGTCATTTAGAACAGTATCCAAATTAAGACTACATGCTATATACTGAATTATATTAATGAAGAACTCACAAACCTGTGGAATAATGAACTTGTTAGTCAGGAGACAGACAGCAGGTAAGGTACAATACATGAGAAGGGGAATGGAAGTGACTGGATAGATTGTGGTGTTCACATATGCGAACCTCTCGAGCCACTTTAGCCTTCCACTATAACCATACCAGATGGGACAATGTCGACTAAAAAGAATTTCCACTGAACCTAAAGCCCATCGAAGCACTTGGTTCAGACGATCTGAAAGATTGATTGGAGCAGAACCTTTAAACGCTGGGAGCTTGGGCATGCAGTATATAGACCTCCAACCACGTGCATGCATCTTGAATCCAGTAAGAATATCTTCTGTGACAGAACCATAGATCCATCCTATCTGTGGAACAGAAGATAAGATAATGATTATCTTTGAAGATAATTATATTAATGCATTTTGTTTCTTCTAATAACACACTCATTATATTACAGGCATCCATATTTACTGCAGAAATACTAATAACTAAATAATGGTTTAGACAGAAACAAATCTGCTGTTTGAATGTTAAATCATCTTTCTAACTTTTATCTGGAGTGAAGAAACCACAATGACAAGATCACTTTCATGCAAAGTGGCCATGAAAAGAGTTTAACAAAATAAATTGGTAATGTAGGCGAAGCTCCCCATAGCTATGGTTGGAGATAGATTGTGGATGAGATGTTCATATTACTCAAGAACTTAGGTGTTTATAATGGGTGGGTTGCTAAGCCTATAATCCTCATCCCTGCTCTCTTTCATTAAATAAGTCATTAAGAGAAAAGGTTGGAAAAATTATGCTTCTTCTGAAATCTCACACACATTACTTAGAAAAGGAAAGGTTTTAAAGCTCCCCCTTTAACTCTGTACAAAGAGGGTAATATATTAGGGAACTCAAAAAAGACAGTGCTATACTGTTCATACTTTATCATATTTAAGTTTAATTCATTGGATCTTTGGTCCCTGAATGCACTGATCTGCTAACATTAATCTGATAACGGATGCGACTGGGAATAAGAAACATAAAAGACCATTAAACATAAGGTAACTCATACCTCACTTCCCCATTCTGTTTTATCCTCATAACCACAACTGATAACATGAATAGCCTCCTTAAGAAGAGTTTCTGGAGTTGCAGACTGAGGAACGCCACCATTCTCCATGAGTGTAGAGGCAACAAAGACAGCAGACTGACCAAACCTTTTCTCGAGGCTCATTTGTGACATAAGTAGTGATTTCTCATCATCAAATCCAGCACCTAAATAAAAAGGTTGTATAACAAAATGGTTTAGCAATTAAAAACAACTGAAAAAAAAATTCCATGCAAAGAATACACCAAGGAAATTTTAAAATAACTAGGAACAATGTACAAGGTAAATAAGGTATATGCAATTTTACAGTGGGCCAGTCAGTTTAAGATGTTATGGGAAGTTAAGTTGAAGCTCTCAAAGAACTCCAAAATCAAGCTACCATGCTCTTCGTTTTAGAAATGGAATTTATAAAAATATTCATGTAACAAAATGTGGCAAAAAACAGTTTACACAGCAGACCTACCAATGAAATGCACATAGAGGTTAAAAAAATTTGACAGGCATACCTTCCACCCCCTCTTCTATATCCTCAAGACTAAAGATGGGCACAGTTGGGTCAACATTCTTGCTAGATTTTTTCTTGTCTGAGCCTTTCTTGCTAGATTTTGATCTCTTTTTTCGGTTACCACCACAGAGTGAAGAAAGAAACCCAGGCTTTTTATGCTTGGGTTTAATAGGAGGCTCGTAACCATACAAAGCTGTTCTATTAAAGACACATCCAGTACCCACATAAACAGGACCTTGAATGCCATCCAAACCTCTCAAGTTTATCTGTTTCAGAAAGACACAAGTTGGGGAAATAAGTAACACAAAAAAGTTAAAGCCAATATCTGTGAGGTAGGGATCATCCTTGCAACAAGAAGTTGAATATCCTTAACATAATCATTGACCTAAAAAACCCAAGAGAAAACATACGAATATCGTGCAAGATACTTACATCAAAGAAAACAGTATTTCGATTGGCATATCGATCATTCCTATCAATACCATCAAACCTCTGTGGAAACTGGACATAGCAAACATTTTTCCCAAGGTTGGGATCCATCATAAAGCACATAGCTTCCCTCAAGGCTTTACTGTTGTTTATGTAGTGATCACAATCAAGATTCAATAAGAAAGGTCCATTAGTAAGGACCGCTGACACTCGAACCTGAAACAGTTACATGAATCACCTGTGGTGAGACAAATACATGGGTGCAGATAAGTAATTTCCACATTTTCTATAGTTACTCACAAGTGCATTCATGGCACCAGCCTTCTTGTGATGTTGGAACCCTGGACGCTTTTCACGAGAAACATAGACTAAACGTGGAAGTTCATTACCCTCAGTGTCAAGTCCTCCACTTTGGCCCAAGAAAACCTGCAGATAGAGAATGTGAACTTAGTGAATGACCTGCTTATAACTCCCCTGAACTCCCAATCAGAATCTAACAAAGCATGGGATAAGGTGTGTCAAATGTAATTAACTACAGAAAGTAAGAACTATCAAATATACATAAATATCATTTACCAGAGTAAACAATTTTAAACAGAAATTCACAAGAATAAAATTAGAAAAATAGATGATATTAGTTTCATCCCTCTGACATTTACTCCATCTAGGTAGATGAAACGAAACTTTTGAGAGATAATTCCAAAAATAATGAAAGAAGCACAAAAGGTTGTTGTAAGAATTCGTTATCACAAGAATTCAAACAACCCAAAAAAATTAAATAATCAAATAAGCAAATACCTGAATCATTCCGGGATGGTCTCTAGTGTTGTTTCCAGGCCATGGCGTACCATCTTGCATCACCCATCCTTCTTCAGGAATCTTTTGTGCCTTCGCAACAAGTCCATTGATGCGAATTTTAAATTCTTCATATTCTCTCTGTGAAGCAGAAAAAGGAATTGGCCTTAAAAAGTGTATCTAAGAAACATGAGTAGTGTAGGACACATGCATAACAGGATCACAGAATGATCCATTTGGAACTCAATCTCTCACCTTCATTGCTCTACGATCTTTGACAAATGATGGTTGAACCTTATCTTTCAAGTAGTCAATCTTCTGTGCAAAATACCACTCAGGTGCCCGAGGTTCGATGTTATATTTCTTGCTAAAAGGAACCCATTTCCTAGCAAATTCTGATGTCTCAGCCAGAGCTTCAAATGTCAACATAGCAGCACCATCATCAGAGACATAACAGGATACCTTATCCACTGGGTAGTCAACAGAAAGAATAGATAGGACAGTGTTAGCAGTCACAAGCGGGGGTTCTTTTAATGGATCAACAGTACTGACAAAAATGTCAACAGCTGCTAGCTGTGACGGTTCCCCTTCCTGATCATATCTGCAACTCATATGGTGCTTGTATTAAAAAAGTATCATAAAGAATAGGACAAAAAAAATGAAACATGTCCAATGAAAGTTTGTACAGAAAGAGAAAATTGTGATGATCTAGAAAGGCCCTACCTTAGTGCAAGTCTGTCAAGATATGTTTCACGGTTCACAGGGAGCCACTTGGGGAATTGATCCAATATCCAAGATATCGCAAACCAAATCTCACATATAACTGATATCAACCACAATGCATATGCATTGGGCACAGGATTTGTTATTCGATAATGCAGAAAAATGCATAGGATAACCAACCGCAGAGCAATGACCATACGGTATGGATTGATCCTAGATGATGGAATAGAAACCTTCCTGGAGAGGGGTTGCCGAGCCTCATCATTCCTGCATAATAAAAACAAATTATATAATCCTGTCTCACAGAAATCTGAAGACAATGGACACGCATTGTGCTCATAACAAGACTTTTGGATGACTTTGCTTATTTAACACAAATATACGAAAAATTAAAACAAGAATTACAAACTCTCCAATTATCAGCCATTATATATTACTCAATGAGATGATATCGTAACTGCCAAAAAAGCAGAATAACAGTGATTATGGTATAAATCATTAAATCATACATGACGTTCAAAATAGCTTTTTGATACCAACAGACAGAGCTAGAAGTAGAGAGACTCATAACAGAAATTAAGCAGCATATATTCTTATAATTAAATAAAGAAGTACTCACAACAAGGAATCGTCCACAAGCACATCAGTACTAGCATCAATATCTCCAGCTCCTCTTTCAGAAGTAGATTGGCCTGTGCTCATTGGAGCAACATTCTTATCTTGCTTCATTTTCCAGCCATCAACTCTTTCTTTCCATGCCACATTGCCCAATCCAGGATCCCCAACCCTAATATTTGCTGCACAAATATAATAACCAAACACCCAAAATCACTACCAGACAACTAAATAAAGAAGAAATATAATAATGACAGTACATGAAAATGTGCATAGTTCAAGAGGGGGAGCAAATACGTGATTGATTAAGGTCAGACGAATATTGAAGATTATGGACACGCTTGCCTCGGCCACCTGGGGATGCCATTGACAGCCTTTCAGGTGAGGCTGCAGATAATTCTCCAGAAACCTGAAACTGAAGATATACCAAAGAAAAACGAATTTCAAACTCCATTCAAAGATACTTGCTAAAAGGGGGATGATGGAGATAGTGAACATTTTTAAGGGTTGAGTGTGGGAGTGGAGAAAAACATCAGAGGAACCTAGTTGAACTACCTCTTGTCCACCGGAGAGCAGAGGAATGTGATTGTGAGAAACTTCCTTATCATAATTCGGAGCAACAGCCTCCTCTGCTCGCCCATATGCCATTTGCCAGCCCAACATATGCTCAATCTTCTGTTTTTCATTCTGATTTTCTGAATTGTAATTGAAGTCACTGGCACCATCATCAGCACCCCCATCCTCTTCCCGGTCTCCAAGAATTGCAGGACTTCCTAGAATCATTAAAATAAGCAGGGTAATTACTAATTAGATTGAAAAGGTAGAGGCTCTTCATACATGGACTGGGTTTAGCAGATCAAAAATAGAAACTTTACATAATGACATATCCATTGTGTGCAAGAATAAATTTATCTTGCAGGTAAACAATCCAAGAGGTGGAAACAAAAGGATGTTAGGGGGAACCAGTGTGGAAAGCAAAATTCTCAAGCATAAATCTAATTACTCTATGATTTTGTATTGCAGTTTGCACTATGTAGTTAAATAATTACAGTCTGAATAGGTCATTAAATTCTTATGAACTATTTATACACTCTGTAGATTTGGGATGAAAAAAAGGTAAGAGTGAAGTAATTGCTTGGGTTTACAGGCTTTAGTGATTTTAGTCTAAAGCTTGTCATGACTATAGACGTCTGAGTACTATAGTTCATTGAGAAAATGCTCTTCCAGCAAAAGGATATATTTTCTCCAAAATAAGAATATAGTCCTAGTATCTTTCTCACTCAGTCCATATGAAAGAGGTCAATTTACTACCAAGCAAACTTCATATTCTCAAGCATATCAAAATCTTCCCTTGCTTTTGCTTTACGAATCTTGAATTATATGCTTAAAGAATATTGAAAATTACATTGTACTATACAACAGACTTTATCCTCGCTTACCTTTGTGCCTCTTGTACCGGGTCTTGCATTGAGGGCAAGACTGATTTCCATCCTTCCTTTCATATTCATAGCATGCCCTGCAGACAGGGAAAGCGCAAACATCACAAGCAATGAAAGGATCGCCATTCGCATTGTTCCCAATATTATCACCACAGATCTGGCAGACTTTGCCACCCAATGTTTCCATTGGCTTTGCCTGCAGATTTGAAATGACACCAAAATGTGTCATGAATCATCAAAGAATAATAATGGCACCACAACAATAGCTTCTCTTACTAATTGAGGGAAAATCAAACAGAAATTTCATATAATGGCATTATAACTCACCCCAGCTTCTCCTTCTGACTCCATCATAGACTCTTACTAAGCTCTATTCAGATGCCAATAACGGATCAAAAGATACTTTAAGCTCAACAAGATACACGCGTTACTTAAAAGCCTTGTGCACTTTCCAATTGCTCAGATCAGTTTGGTAGATTCCTCTCTTCTAATCCACTCCAAGTCAAACTTCAGAATCAGCTCCTTCTCTTGGTATAGAAATTGAAGCTCGGATCTGAATAAGACCTGTGGACAAGACCGCGAATCAGATCACTAGGTTCCATCAATCATTATCAACAGTTTGCAACATACAAAAAAAAAAAAATTAGATCTCTAACATCCCAATAAGTAGCTGAGAAAAGAAAGATGAAATCAAATGAGGGTCAAACTTATTAATTGACTGAGCCACAATGCAAGCAATTTAACTCACCAAAGGCAATAATGTTCTTTCTTTCTTTCCCTATGATGCCAAATCTACTTGAAAGAAACAAAACATAAACCAACATTCTGAACATTGCATCAAAGACTCACCTTAAAAGAGCAATCTTTGCCACCAAAGTAGATGGTTCAGATTGTGACAACCCCAGATGAAATTCCTGGCCAATGAAGCCAATAACTGGATCACAAAACCAAGAAAGTTGTGTGAGAGAGAGGAAGAGACAGAATCAGGAGCACCCCAATTCAGCAATATGTGACAACACTCCACAAGGTTCAGAACTTAATAAAATAGACCCGGATCGAAAAATTGACCGACAGAGAGAGAAAGACAGACAGACAGAGAGAGAGAGAGAGAGAGAGAGAGAGAGAGACTGTGTAACTCTGTCTAGTGTTTATTCTCAAAGTTTAAGCTTTCTTTTTTCTCCTTGCAATGCATGTGCATAGCTGTAAAATATATATATATATATATATATATATATATATATAATACGCAAATGGCTTAGGCATGACGAAAGGGACAATGTAACTACGAACTTGACTAATATGCCGATACCGACACCGGCACCTTCTTAAAACAGAGAGAGGGAAAGTGTGTGTGTGACTTGAAGCCTTCAAACCTAACGGATCTGCATTATACACTCAATCATTTATTTCAACAACCCAATATTTTCTTCTCTAAAACTCTCAACATTATTAATAAGGAATATGATATAAGATGACAAAAGCAATTATACAATAATCCAAATAAGATAGCAATTATTATATATATCCTCTCTCCCTCCGTATCTATTTAAAGAATTAAGTTTAAAATGATATTTGTTTTTTTTATAATGTTGAACCTGTATATTTTTATTAATTATTTTTAAACTAAAAATATTTCTCATTAAAAGAAAAAAAAATATTGACAAACTATTAGAAGAGAAAAGAGTATATTAATGATAAGGATAATTTTTTTAAAAAAAAGTTATAAATTTAAGATAAATTTATTGTTATCAATTAAATTAATATTTTTATTAATCTTAATAAATTAGATAATTAAATTTTATATATAAAAACGAAACTGAGTATTATATAGAGACATGTTAATGAATACTATTTATGATTTTATAATTTTTAATAAAAAAATAAATGCTAAAATTTATTGAAAATTATAGGATTATAAATAAGATTCATTAAATAAAAAATATAACTCGTGAAAAAAAATAATCTATTTTTTTATTCGTGAAAATTAAAGACAATCTCAAAAGTTTATAATAATTCATGCACTATGTTAAACCAATTGAACTAAACCTCTTTAATAACTCATTAAATTTTATAGTTTTAATAGATTTTAGTCAATAATAAAAAGTGTATTTAAAAATTTGTGATGTTAGCAATTTTTCTTTAATAAATAATAGATTTTAGTCATCTTCCTATTAATTCTTCTATTTATTTTGTATGATAATTATTGGATTTTTTATTATTTCCAAGGCATTACTTATTTAATATATTTTATAAAATATTAAAATTTATAAGAAAATAGTATAACATTGCACCTTCTCACTAAATCTTTTAGCTTCACTTTTGTACAATTTTTTCTATTATCTTTTATGGTAAATATTTGTATTTCAATACATTAAATATTTACTTTTCATCCAATGTTTACTATAAAAAAAAAATTGGTTGGAGGATGAAACTTGAGGATTTAGAACTATTCGAACATCATAAATATATATTTTATTTAGAGAGCGAGGGACTTAAGAGTCTAGACTAGAAGGGTGGACTGCCATGCCAAGTAGACAACAGCTGGAGATTGATACACGGCAACTCAATAACTAGGGTAAGATGGAAAATACAATTGCTAATAATACTCATTAGGTGTATAATACAGTAGCTAGACAATATATGTGTTTAGCACGGATTATTTATAAATAAAAATACTAAATGTCACCTAATATTTTGTACTATTTTATATCAATTAATATGTGAGGAAAATCAAAATGTAAGAGGAAAACAAAATATTAGAAATCAATAAATAATTCAAGTGATACTAGACTCGATTTGTTCAAGTAATATCTCATATTCGAATTTTATGAATGATAAGTAATATCTCATATTCGAATTTTATGAATGAAAATAAAAAGTAATTGGAATAAAAAATCCCTACTAAAGATGGTTAGTCAAATTTTTCAACGGAGATTAGTCATCAATAAAACTAGTAAATACTGACCAATGTCATGATGACTACAAAATAATTAAAATTCTAAGAAAATAAAAAAATAGTGAATTAATATTGTGATTATTAATAAATTTAATATTGATAAAAATAACTTTAAATAGTGATTAAAAATAAAATAAAATAAGAAACAAATTCGATTGAATAGTACACTAAAGGAGAAATTAATATTGATTTTATGTTATTTAGTATGAAAGTTTAAAATACTTAACGAAATGTTAAATATTGTGAAAGACAACTACAGAGATTGATACAAAAACTACATGGCTAATTTTTATTTGCCTATTCATTCAGTATTTGACTCTTCTAAAGTGAATGGAAGTAAACAATTCTGAAGTTATTAAAAAAACTAACTACACATAATATTGATTATTATTATTTTAACGATTGAGATCACTTATTTTATACTCTTAAAAGTAATTGCTTTGGATAGTGCACCTTAAAAGATAAAATAAACTCACAACTACTATTTTTTTTTTTGGGTAAATGGGAAAATAACAACTACTGATTAAAAAAAAACAATGATCAATTGAGATTAAAATTAATTTTAGAGTTTGTTAAAACATCTCCCATGTTACAATAGAATTGCTTAACTAACTTTTGGTAGATCTTTCAATATTGCATGAGATTTATGAACTTCAACAAATCTTCTTTCCAAATATGCAATCCTTGAGAACATAAAATAAGTTCTACAATTATTTCACGAAAAACTACTTATTCTTAAACAAGAACTGTCACATCAATTATTCCAATGATTAAAACTATATATAAACCGGATATTAAGTTTAAAAACCATTAACTTCTTTTAAAAGAGCCAAATCCACAAATCACCACGATGTTTTCCAGCAAATAGCAATGTGCCTGGCTTAATAGTTATCAATATGTGATCAATGAAGCAAAAAAATGAAGTAAATGTTAAAATTTACTCTCACTCAAGAGAAAGGAAACAAATAGGAGTAAACTTGATTAAAATTTGTTAAACAAATCATCGTTAGAGGCTTGGAGTAAAATAAGATAAAGTTTGAATAGACAATCAAATGTTACTTAAAAACTAATAAGTTTTGTAAGGGAAAAAAAAAAAAAAAAAAAAACTTCTATGAACTGCTAAATCAAATGTGGCTTGAATAATTTTTTTAAAAAAAATAAAAATTGACAACTAGGTTAATGATTAGTTATTTCTTATTCCCGACTTAGTCCATTTATCTTCATTTATAATGATAAACACATTTTGTTTCATTTTGGTTTCTATTTCACAATTTTTTTTGGAAAATAGTGAAAACAACAAAACAATCTTATTTTTTTTTCTAGAATCCTAACAAAAATAATAAAGCTAAGACATTTGTAATCATTAATAAAATCATATCAACGAAATATTGGAAGAAGAAAAACTACCTATATACCCTTCTTTCTTTTCCATGTTGATATGTCTTTTTGATAAATACACCTAGGGATCCATCCTAGTAAGATTTTTTTCAAAAGAACATACACTACGAGATACAAAAATTTGACGATGGCGAAAATACAAGAAAAAATCCCATGACAATTCATTTAAACTCCATCCAAAATAAATTGCATTGACAAAGAGAAGCAAAAAGACATTTTCCAATGAACAGGTCTAAAGATTGCCAGGACATTGGGATTGAGCTGAACATGCCATGACCTTGTTACTACTGAACTTGGCCCTCACTGCATTGCCTCTTGAAGTTCAAGGCCTCATCTGCCAGAAACTCACTGTAAAAACAATTTCATATTTTAGCTCAACAATTCAGGAACAAGAAAATAGGTGTTAATCATAATTGCAACAATCAAGCAAATAATAACAAAAGCACTCACCAAATACGCTCAGCCATCATTGATGGTTCCCATCTCGGACTCCATGGATAATCAGACAAAACACGTGACTTCATAGGTGCCATTTGCGAATTAAAATGCTACAAAAAAAGGTAACAAGGAAATCACTTGTATTGTACATCAAGATTACGTCAGAAACATACATATTTTCCTACTATCCAGCTAAATCATCCTAACAAAATAATTTGAGATGAATAATCACTTGCCTTGTCAATTAAAAGGACGTTAAAATGTTAACCATTTAAAGTACAATGCAATAATTCTTTGAAGAAAAAGAGCACAATAGTTTCTAGATCTACATATTATTGATATTTTCAAAATAGAGTATAGACCTTTTCCTCACTATCTCCAACAAAATATATACGGGTGGATATATAAAAACTATACCATGGTAACCAAACAATTAGGTCACCAGACTTATGTACATTAACTACGTAACTGAAAGAATTCAGTGTTAGACATTTGACATTTTGCAGCAACTTGAGTATAAACAGCTTATTTATCTGTCACCTTCATTTCTATACAAAAGATATGCTCAATCTTAACTTTTCAAACAAAAACATGTAGGAAAGTGGAAAAAAATATAACCTGTGAACTTTGAAGTATAATAGCCGGTTGTTGCTTTGGAAATTGTGTTGGAATTAGGAGGTGTACCTAAATAAACAAAACCATCAGAATTTAGGTCAATTAAAAAATCAATAACTACGATAACCTAAGAAATGAAGAAAAAATTCATACAAGATATCAGCATGAGCCTTGGAACATAAAAATACTGAATTCAAGTATTCAACTTTATAATTATAGGCAGTACCACATGTATGGATGACCAGCCCAGAAACACTGATATTAGTTATATACGATTTAGCATGTATAATACTCTCATGAGGTTAAGATTACATTTGGTACCCCTCTTGTTTGTAAATAGCAATACCCTTCCTAGTAGTTTGTATTGGAAAACAGAGTTAAGGGAAATTGCAAAACTTCTAACACACACACAGCAGCGCCTCTATCCTTCTCTCTCTTGTGCATTTTCATGGCTTTACTAAGAATTAATGAATTCTCCAGCTGAAGTATGCCCTTTCGCTTTTGCTTACTTTCACTATATATTTTGTTAGCAACTATTCTGGGCACAGAACGAACGAATGTTTTTGGGCCTTTGGCACTGCCAAGCTTGCATGTAGACCAGTTATATCTAATCAACACTGATATTTCCTCTATTGTTCCTCTTGTTCTGTCATACAATGGTATTTCCTCCAGACAGTACCCAAATAACTAATAGCATTCAGGTCAATACTTTTATGAATCATCATCAAACTTGAAAACTTTGTCAGATTTCCGCTTGTTCTATCATACTATGATATGCAAGCCATCTTTTTGAGGAAAAATACATGGCTGTGTCAAATAAACCAGGCAGCATCTTTTCAAAATGCATGACATGAAACTTAGAGAAAAGCAATTAGATAATAGGGAGGAAATTTTACAATAAGTAGCAATTACTGTTAGAAACTTATAACAATGACTTCTTTGCCGATATTATAGTAGTTTTATGGGTTATCTGAATAGGATTCGGTAGGTATACACCAAGGTTCGGCTCTTAGTCCTTATCTCTTTATCTTAGTGATGGATGAACTATCAAAAGATATTCAAGAGGAAGTGTCATGGTGTATGTTGTTTGCAGATGACATTGTGCTTATTGATGAGACCAAAGATGGTGTTAATAAGAAACTTGAATTGTGAAGAAACACTTTGAAGTCTAAAGGATTCACAATAAGCCAGAACAAGACTGAGCATAAGAAGTGTGAGTTTTCGTTGGTAAGAGATGGTGATCAACACCCCGTGCATCTACTTGGTCAAGAGGTACCCAAAAAAGATGCTTTTAGATACTTGGGATCAATTTTGCAAAAAGGTAGAGAGATTGATGAGGATGTAAATCATAAAATCAGATCAGGGTGAATGAAATGGCAGAATGCACCTTGGTTTTTATGTGACCGCAAAATTCCCCTTAAGTTAAAAGGAAAATTTTATAGAACAGTTGTAAGACCTGCAATGTTATATGGAGCTGAATGTTGACCAGAACATAGGCAACATGAACATAAAATAGGGATAGCAGAAATGAGGATATAAAGGTGGATGTGTGGTTATACGAAGATGGATAAGGTAAAAAATGAAGATATTCGATGAAAGGTATCAGTAGTACCGGTGAGTGAAAAGAGGAGGCATAGATTGAGATGGGTTTGGACACGTAATAAGACGGTCCCTGGATGCTCCCGTAAAAACAAGAGTTTGTTACCAAGAGTTCGACACAAAGAGAGGTAGAGGTAGACCGAAACTTACCTGGGGAAAGGTAATTAAACAAGACTTAATGGAGTGGGATATAGATTGGCGAAAGGTGTGTCTTAGGACGGAATGGAGAAAAACTATAAGATTGGTGGAGGGTTAGACTTGTTTTTTTTTTTTTTTGATCAGCAAGGAGGGTTAGACTTGTTATTATCTCTATGTTCCAGAAGATCCTTTTTTTGTTCTTTTCCTCCTCATTTTTCCCCTCCTTTCACCCTTCTTTTCTTTTATCTTATTTTCTTTTGTCTTTTTCTCCCTTTTTTTTCTTTCTAACTTCCACGTATCTATCATTAGGTTCATCTACCACCGACCCCAATTAACTTGGACTAAAGGTGTTGTTGATGTTGATGTTGATGTTGATGTTGATGATATTGTATTCAATTTGGAACAGAAGTGACCATTGATAAGTACCTTAGGAGAACCACACCACAAAAGCTAATCATTGTAGGTGAAGAGCTCAAGTCTTTATAAACACCACACAAGAATCTCATACTTCTAAAGTGGGATTCAAGTCCCATACACCATACTCTGCAGCCCTAGTGCCCTTGTAGGCTGGCTATGCACAACCCTTTTGACTAGTCTTGACTGAACAGTGCAATGTCGATGTAACCACCCACGGCGCTCTTTTGTAGCTGAGAGACATAACGGAAAGCTCTAATACCAATTGATAAGAACTTTGAGCGAATCACACCACAAAAGTTAATAATTGTAGTTAGAGAGCCCAAGGTCTTATAAAACCCACACTAGAATCTCATTAGTTCCAATGTGGGACCCAAGTCCCATATCTTGGAATTGGATCCCAAAATTTATGTTACACATTATTTCTTCTGCTTCCGCAAATGAGCCCCATTCATTAAAAGAATCTCATCCAACAAGGAAAAGAAAGTCTATGAGTCTTCATTATTTAGTACATTGATGAATTTCAGAACATGAAAGAGACAATGTTGTTGCTAATAGTAATTATCCTTAGGCACTGATCTTCAACCTAGCAACTTGCTCAATAGCAGCATACATATTGCATAACATCCACAATCTCTAAATGGCCACATCATTCACATATAGAGCCATGCTCTGCACTAATCTACAACGAAGTGATAGGAAATTACTCGGACAGGTTTTTCAAGAAATGGGTTATGAAAATAAGAGGTAATATTATCTTGTTATTTGACGATGATAGGGTACCCCACAACTGGTAGAATTTTTCCAGTTTCGAGGCTAACAGTGGGTAAGAGAATTTTGTCATGTCAGTGCAAAAACTAGGGGCAAGTGGGTAATTCTCAAATGGGCACCACACATACTTACTGTCTTACTCTATACCTCAAGAAGTGTGAGTGCAATTTACTCAATTTTCTCTTTTGGCTAGACATGAGACTTCCGTCAAATCAAAAGAAAGATACCAAAAATAGATTTCTGCCCTACCCTAGTCACATGTTACTGTTACCGATGTCTTTAACTGACAGAAGTTATCACATTAAATTATGTGATAAATTTCATGGGGGAAACATTTAATTTTTCAAAAGCAAGCTTCTATCACAACAAATACCTAACTGACAGAAGTTATCACATTAAATTATGTGATAAATTTCATGGCGGAAACATTTTAATTTTTCAAAAGCAAGCTTCTATCACAACAAATACACAGACATCAAGTAATGAGTGTCATAGATTACCAGGAATGTGAAAACACCAGATGCAGCAAGAAAAGTTGCCTTCCTGCAAAAGACCTAGAAACAGAAAAATCAGAAGTTAGCAATTAATACAAAAACAAAGCAACCCTAGCGATTTGAGAATAAGAGTCACGGGAACATACAGCATCAGCTTCAACTGGCCTTCCAAACGGACTGGATAATGCTTCAATGAAGTGCCTTCTAACTTCAATTAATGAAACAGCCTCTAAGACCTAAGTTCAAAGCATATTCAATCATTTGTATTAGTTTTAACATAAATGAGGATGTTCATAAAGCTAGAAAGTGCATATTAAACTAATAACAAAATACACAGACACAGTAAAGATAATGTCAGCTAACCTGTTTCCCAAGATATTCTTCCAGATTTGGAAGATATTCTGCCAAGCACCTTTGCAAAATAGATCAATCACAAAAGCAAAAAATATTATCAAAAACTATCTCAATCATGTATATGCATCGGTGAGGGACAAACACAATAATAAAAAATTGGAAAGCTTACATCCCATCCAACCAAGGAGGTAGCTTGACATCATCAATGGAAAATACAGCTTTCAGCTCAGGAGAAGATACTAACTTCAGGCGAGGAGCTGAAGGCGCTGACATATATTTTCTTCCAACAGGATATACAACCTAGGATTAACATATCATAAGTTGTTTGTTTGAAAGAGAGTGAAAAAATTTAAAAAGAATATTTAAAGATTTTAAAGAAACAAAAGAAACCTGTAAGTATATCCTCTGGGAATATCTCCAGGGACAGCAAGCCACCATCTTGTTTATGTTCATGTCCAGTAGGGGCACAGCAAATTTAACCTCCTCTGACTATACTAAAATTTAAAGTCACAGAAGTCAAGAATATAGGCCAAAGGCTACATTAATTTGGTCATCCATCCATGAGTAGATCATAGAAATATTAGCACATTTTTTTCTGAAGAAATACCTTCTCAGCACCAGAACTCATATGCATTTCTATTCCCTGAAGAAGAAAAATTTCAATCAGGTAATGTTTTCAATTTAAGTAAAAGGTCAATGTTACCCATTAAACAAAGTATAATCCAAAATTCAGATGTGTTTTTCAATCCACAGACTGCACAAGCTAATAACACCAATAACTGTTTACAGAGTCAATCAAAGACACATAAAAGAACAACGACACCTCATTAGGAAGGTTCAGCTAGGTAATATCAATCAAATATCAAGATTTGATGGAAGGGTGGTATCAGATTCTAGCCTACTCTGTTACTGGACCATTCATAGATATCTGTTAGGCTATGTTTGTTTTACTGTTTCATTCCATGGGCACACGTTCCAAAGCACCATTTTGTGAGAAGCAACAAATTGTTACTTCTCCTCGAACGTCCGTTAGGGGGGTGTTCAATGGAAAAACAAACACACCTAGTCCTAGCTTTCGGGGTTGAGCTACATTTAACCTAAATTCTAAGAGATATAATTAATCTGGTGGCATATCATAAATGTTTTCATCCATATATAATATCTGACAGTCGTTGACCACAATCTCTTGGATAAAATTAATACAAGACCCTGGTTCCTTGTTTATTTTGCAATTTTTACTTCACCACTGTCAAGTATGCTACCGTCTAACCACCAGTGCCACCACACAGTCAATCTCAACCATGCTCAGGAACAAATGTAAATGGAAAAAAAAAATTATTGGCAAGACATAAGAAGCATTAAGGAATACACAAAATCTCCTGATGCAAACCTCTTTTACACAAACTGTATTTAGCTAAACATCATTCCGAACACGTGGCTCTTTCCAACTCTCAATCATGCTTTAATTTTCTATTACTTTCTCATTTGTTAAAAAATAAACTCCTAAAGCATGGTTGAGACTTGGAAAGAGACACATGTTCATCATGATGTCAGCTAAATACAGTTTGTATGAAAAGAGGTTTGCATCAGGAGAAAATTGAACGTTGAAATAAAACCGACATTCTAAGAAGGAGAACTAAACTCAAAATTGATTAACCTGCGTTGAATACAATGGAAACTCTTATCCACACAGTGGTCCTAATAGAATCAGTTACAGTTATCTGAATCTGTTGTAACAAAATGCTCAACAACCTTCCAACACTAAACTAACTAACTGCAAATACATGCTGAAGTCAATTGCCACATATGTGCAACATTAAAATCTACAGAGATTACGGAATCAGCATGCGACAACACAACATACTGTAACACTGCAATGCTTAAATTTACCACAGAAACTCAAAATTTCAGAATATCCTAAAATGAAGAAAATTGAAATCAAATTACCTCCCTGGACAAGATAGTGCTGATTTCGAATGTCAAACGGTCGTCGTCAACTTCTCCGACGCGCTTCCTCTGATAAAGCACATATTGATCCCTGTAAAGGCGGCAAGAAAAATGAATGTCAAAACAAAACCACCATAACCAAGAACTGTAAAAAAAAAAAAAAAAAAAAAAAAAAAAAAAAAAAAAAAAAAAAAAAAAAAAAAAAAAAAAAAAAGACCTCAAGAACTGAATTAGGGTTAAGAGACGCGAGGGGTCTTTGTAGTTCCAATCAGACAAGCAGTTATTAGCGGGTTCCGAGGAGGAAGGAAACATGTGAAAGGGGTGGAAATCGGCGTCTTCGGGGCTAAAGATAACGTCGGGGGCGGCGTTCGGAGATTCCGCGTCGTATATAACATCCCCTGAAACAAAGAAACCATTGTTCGTCGTCAAGGTTTGGTTCCCAATTGAAAGAAAGAAAGAAAGAAAGAAGATATAAGGTGGGTTATATGGTCCAACGAGAAGGAAAGAGGGAAAAAATTGCGGGTTTGATTCTCTCTGCTAATAAAACAAACATTTGCATATAAGAAAGAAATAAACATTTGATGAAGTCTAAGCAGTAGGGGATGAGGAGGGTGAAGCGATCGAGGGGGGTGGAGTTGTATTTGTCACTCGACCACATTTGTTCAACCTGAGAAAGAAAAGAAAAGAAAGTGTTAGTGTTTGGGGAATAGGAATCGGGGTGGAAATGGAAAGAGAGAGAATTGATTTGATTGATTATTGCCTTGACTGTAAGACGGAAGTGGGAGAGGAGGTGGCTCAGCTGAGCGGCGATGAAAGGAGGAACGTTTTCTGGACCTGCAGCAGCCATGCCTCTCTCTGATTCGCACTTCTTCTCTCTGCTGCACTTAGTACTAGTCAAAATTGTATTCAGACTAATTCCATTCCACACTCATTGAGTCAAAATATTGTATTCTTTACCTCTTGATTGATCAAAGTGTTTTAAATTTTTTGTTACTGTTTTTTAATTTTATTGATAAAAAATACTATATCATTTTTTAAAAATAGTTAATAATATTAAATTATTAATAATCTATATTATTTTGATAAAATTATCTTTAAAATTATTAAAACTCATAATTTTTTATTTAATTACTTTCTCATCTAATTAATTATTTAATTAATTAATGTGTGACACTCTTTTTATTTAATCCTTATAAAAAATACAATATACTTATTATTTTTATACATAATACATGAATATTGTCTAGGATTTCTTCGACCACCACAATCTAGTACCCCTTAATAAATAAATAAAGAATTTAGGTAATGAGTTAAGTTTGGATATATCCTAATACCCAAATACCTCCACATAAAAAAAAAAAAACATTTCTCAATGTTTTAAATTAAGGACATGTTTGAATAAGCTTCTTTAGAAACACTTCTAAAAGAAAAAAAATGAGATGAGTTTTTCCATAAACAAAAATAAGTTCTTTATTAGCTAATTTTTAGAAGTTCGCTAACATAATTTCTCCGAAAGATGAGATGATATTTATAAGTTAATGGAAAATTCATTTTAACTTATGAAAAAGCTCATTTCATTTTTTTCTTCTTACTTTCTTCTTCTAGAAGTGCTTCTACATAAATGTACATCCAAACAAGCTCTAACTGGGATTCCACTCTTCAACAAACCTGTAGAAGCCCAATTGAGGAGACCAAAAACAAAAACAATTAGAGTTACCAGGAATGAAAGACCGAAGCATCTGGTTTAGGGTTAGGATAATCATACTTCAGTTTACTCATTCTCCTTTGTCTAATTATTGGGCTTACTTTCGATAATTTAAACTATGTATATCGTTTGCAATGTTGATGTTGGGATTTGAAATCGGATAGATCGATTAGGGTTCTACTGTTTGAAATGATTGGGCTTCTTGATCCTAATTTTGTTTCATTAAAACTATTGTACTGTTGGTTGGTTTGCAATGTTGTTGATGCTGGGGTTTTTGGGATTTTTTTAGTCTTTGACAATCGGGGAGAGTCAGTTAAAGCGAAAGATAATGAAGGAAAATTAAACACTTCTTCTATCAAGTATTTGCTCACAGCTTTAATTGAACTTTTTTATAATAAAAAATACAATTATCTAAATAATATAAACTAAAAATTATTTAGACACATGATGTAAATTAGAGTAAATTATACTTGCACCTCTTGTGAATTTTTTCAAATTTTACTCTATACTCTTCCCATTTTATACATTATTTTTACCCTTCTGTTAACTTCTTTAAGTAACATAAATTAAAATATGCGAACAGACAAAACTACCCTAACATTTTAATTGTAAAATCAAAATTATCATCTCTCAATTATTCTCAGAAATTAGGGCTCACATTCTGTTCCACTTCATTATTCATCCTCCTTATTCGCGAGTTCTTCTTCATTGTTCCTCTCTTCCTCTTCACGAGTTCCTTTCTTTCATGTTCATGAGTTCCTCTGATCCTATTTGTGAGTTCATTTTCACGAGTTCCTCCCCTTCCTCTTTGCGAGTCCTTTTCTTCCTTTTTGCAATTTCATTTCCTCTTCAGAAGGCGAAGGGTTATTGTTGAAGTTGTTGTAGTGTAAAACAATGTTGTGTTGATTCTTGTAGCATTGATGTCACCGCCTCTTTCAAATTCAAGCCTCATGGACATTTAGATCCTATCCTTTGCCTCCTTATTGTTGGAATGTAGCAATTTGAAATTCAAAATAGGAATATAATTTGTTAATCTGTTTTTGTATATTTCAAATTATATAGATAGAATTAGAAGTTTGTTTCCTTTATTTTAAATAGTTGTTATGATTTTGAATGTACAGTTTTGTGTATAAATACACCTCTGCTTATGAGGGAATTATCAATGAAAATTAAGAGACCTAAACGGTACTATAATTTTGACATGGTATCAGCTTATAGGTTCTGATCCACGGTTCCATATTTTTTTTCCGTACGGGTATTGTTTTTTCCTTTCAGCCACACCCACTTCTTTCTTTTCCTTACACAAAAAAAAGCCCCTCAATATTTTTTATCCCATCATGGAAAGCCCCAACCCTAACACCACTGCGCACACTTCTTCTCCATCCACAAACACCACACCATCGTTTGCTTCTGCTCCGATCATCATCCATCAGGATAATTCCTCTTTTCCTGTCACTATTGTTCTTGATGAAACCAATTTCCCCATGTGGTCCCAACTGATGGATCTCCGAATTGGTGCCCGCAACAAAGGTGGATATCTCACCAGCGACACTCCAAAGCCTCTAATTGATGATTCTTCCTATGGTGGGTGGGTAGCTGAGAACAAACGCGTAAAAAGTTGGTTAATTGATTCGATGATCCCCTCTCTCATTCCTCGATTCCTTCGATTGGACTCTGCCTGCGACATTTGGGAAGCATGCCAACGAACCTTCTATGATGGCTCAGATGAAACGTGCCTGTTTGACCTCAACCAGCGTTCCTTTTCCACAAAGCAGAATGGGCGTCCGTTGGCTACATATTATAATGAACTTCTTACAATTTTCCAAGAAATCGACCACCGTACTGCCTCTCAGGCCACCACCGTTGATGGCATCGTCCAGTTACACTCTGCTATGGCCCGTCTGCGCGTCCATATTTTTCTTAGCGGTTTGGACTCAGATCTCGACCATCTTCGTGGGGAAATCTTGCGCAAAGAACCCAAACTTGACCTTGAGGGTTCTTATGCGTTTGTTCGTCGCGAAATTACTCAGCGTCAGTCCATGGACACTTCTTGGGCCTCCTCTGATTCCAATGCTTTGTTGACTCTTCCTGCTTCACGGCCTCCTCCAGCGCGACATTCCTCCTCCTCTAGTAGATCCGGTAATCTTGTTTGTTCTCATTGTGGTATTTCTGGCTACTCCAAACAACGGTGCTTTAAATTAATTGGCTATCTTGATTGGTGGGATGCTAACAAACAACCCCGGAAGAAATCTATTGCTGCTGTATCCTCTGTTCCTGCCGGTCAGTCCTCTTCTCCAGTGGCACATATTGCTTACCATGGAAAATTTGGTAAACCCTATGCTTTCTCTGTGTTGTCTAGAAATAATACATGGATAATTGATACTAGAGCTTCTGATCATATGATTAGAGACTCCTCTATTTTGAGTAATTTTTGTTCCTCCTCTCAAACTTTTATTTCTACTGCTAATGGAGGAACATCTCTTGTCACTAGCCAGGGGTCTATCTCTTTATCTCCTTCTTTATATCTTGAATTGGTATTAGTTGTTCCTTCCTTGGAATTTAATCTGCTCTCTATTCGACAACTAACTTCCTCTTTAAATTGCTTTGTCACTTTCTGGCCCACTCATTGTATTTTTCAGGACATCTCAACAAAGATGATAATTGGCTATGGTGTTAAACGAGGTAGCTTATACTTTCTGGACCTAAATTGGATGGATGATCGTTCTCCAGCACATGCGTGTTCTACTTTGGCTACTGATGAAGCTCGTGAAACTGTT
>PYAF01006047.1:32525-61215 GCA_007407185.1 Glycine tomentella | reverse complement strand
TCCTAGCCTTATCCGTGCAATGGACAGTTTTGGTGCATTTCTCCTTGCTTCCAATTCATTCATGTGGAGTACTTTATCCTTGGAGATTTTTGTTGCATTATTTCAAGCCTAACTTTCCAAATGGTCCAATTGGATTTCTTCTTGCTTCTAAACCGTCCAATTGTCCTAATTCATGAATCTTCTCAAGCTCTCCTTGATTATATACGTGCAATGCTTGGCTTAAAGGGTAAGTTTCACCAATTTTCGTGGATGGGAGGAGTTTGTGTTTTTCCTTCATTCTTGCAAAACCCATTTCTGTAAAATAATGATTCTAGATTCGTTAACCGTTGGATCTTCTTGAAATTTTAAAGGTATACTCCTATCTCATATATCTAACTTCTGACCGTTGGGATCTTTGAAATAATACTTAGAAATGTCCCCGTGTTCTGTCAAAGGGAGCAAAATAAAATTTGTTTCAAATATCTCTTAAGCATTTTAGCTTTCTACTTGGACCAATAGGAATTTTCAAGCTTCTTAGCCTTCCATGTGGCCAATCTTGAAGCTTCTTAAAGTTTTATCCTTTAATCCTAGATCACACGGCCAAAGCTTGTATTAGGAATTCAAATCAACCAATTTTTCTTTCAATTATATGTAATAACTTTACTTGAATTCTTATTGGTCTATTTTGCTTTGAATTATTAAAATTACTAAACTACTTATTTAGAACACTTATTCCTCCCATAATTAAGAGAAAACTCCATAGACTATGTTCATTCTTCTCTTATGATTTTCGGATGTTCGAGTTAGTCTAGATTAAACTCTTTTTATCCTATCTTTCAAAATTCGTAGAAATTTTATTTTAGGGTTCTCTGCCTTCAATCTTGCTGATCATTTGTTATCTAAAAGTATTTTATCCAATATTCATGTTTCCACAAATTTCTGAAGTCATCTTGGTCATTTTTGACCTAAGGGTATTTTGGTCATTTACCACCCTAGGAACCTAACTGTCATTTCTGAAATTGTTCAAGGATATTTTGGTAATTTCTCTTAGTAAATATCTTACTAAAATATCTAGGGATACATTGGTCATTTCCAAAATTGTCCAAGGCAAAATTGTCATTTTTACCCTAGGGACATAAGCGTCATTTCTGAAATTGTTCAGGACATTGCTGTAATTGTCACTCTAAGGGTATTCTTGGTCATTTCTAAAATGTCCAGGGCGTTTTTGTCATTTTGTCCTAAATTTTTCTACTGCCTCTTATTAACATTTTATTCTAGTAATTGACTGTAATTCCCAAAATTTTGGGGTGTTACAGGCATGATTGACATCTTTGCTCCAACTTGAGGGGGAGTGTTGGAATGTAGCAATTTGAAATTCAAAATAGGAATATAATTTGTTAATCTGTTTTTGTATATTTCAAATTATATAGATAGAATTAGAAGTTTGTTTCCTTTATTTTAAATATTTGTTATGATTTTGAATGTACAGTTTGTGTATAAATACACCTCTGCTTATGAGGGAATTATCAATGAGAATTCAGAGACCTAAACGGTACTACAATTTTGACACTTACTAAGCTACTCTATCAATTACCCTTTTTCTTTGTGGTTGTTAATTATTATTATTGTTATTATTGTTATTACTATTAACCAATCCAAAATGTAGTTGTGTTGTGATGGGTTGTGTTATTCCTGGCAGGGGCATGTAAGCAAATTTTATTAAATTGTTGATGCCTATTTTTTTCACAGGCATGTGAATAATTTTTGATAATCTATCGATGCTTGTTGTTGTCGATGCATTACGTTTGTAATTTATTCCTCCCTTTTTCAGTAGTTGATTTCTATTCGCGAATTTGTTGAGTTCACATCCAACAAACAGTTGGGTTCACGTCCAATTAAAGAAAACACAAAAAGTAGGAAGAGTCTTAAAATATTTTCAGGTGGGAAATTGTGACATGTCTTTTATGGAGTTAAGAGGAAGAAGATGAAAGTATTTTAGACATAAATTTTCATTAAAAGTCATGTGATTAACATGTGTGTACTTTCTGTTAAACTATTTGTAACGACCTAAAATTATTTTAGATATTTTATTTTTATTAAGGTTAAATTTTTAAGAATCGTTGGATAATTTTTATTACTATTTTATTTTTACTGAACGGATCCTAGAATAAATTCTAAAACATATAAATTATAGAAGTTATAGAAATTGTTAAATTGATATATATATATATATATAATACGTAGTCACAGTCCTTGTACAAGAGTCATTCTCAACGAAACATAAAGATACTACAACACTCTCATCATTCATTTCCTAGAGACAAATTTTTTATCTTTGTACCACCATCAGTCCAAGGCGTCAATGAAGTTGACCATTGTTGCCATCTATAAAAAAAATGAAACAAATCTAGTGAGAAATAAAATTTCTCAGTAGGCCAAACTAAACCACCAAAACACGTTAGTACGTTAGTAATCCATCATAAAATAATTATGCAAACTATATGAATGCATGAAATGAATTTTTCCAGGGTGCACATGGCCTCTACATATCGTACTGTATGTAGCTACACCTCGTACTGGATGTAGACGCTGCGATCGTCTTACGCAAACATGCATGATTTATTCCATGTATTTGCACCTGATCACTACATATCGTACTGTATGTAGTATCAAATTTTGTTTCACAAATGTCGTACTGGAATTGAAAACATAAATCAACATATCATCAATCAAAATTCATCCATAATAAAATACATAAGCAAAATACATACCTCCTTATGAAAAAAATATTGTTGTTGTCATAACATCATATGTACCACAAGTATGGTTAAATCACCATACCTTATTCAAGCAAAATTTTACCAACTTAGGCATGACAATTTAATATCTTCAAGCTACAAACAAATCATGTTAGTAGTCTAACTAATAAACCACAATATATCTTTCAAATAATTTCTAACTCCTTTAAACTTTCACAAGAAAATTATAAGTTAGCATACATTTTAATCTCCTTTCACCTACCACCTTACTACTTCATCATCAAATTTAATTACTCAAGCATTTGAACCATTTATCTACATACCATTCAACCTTCACTTCTAAAAATTAATTCAAACCAGTACCATAATAAAACTATGAACAAACAGCCCAAATATCATCAAAATCACTTCCAAAGATCACCAATATTTCAGCCTATAAATCATCACCTATCCTACGGTTTAAATCAACATTTCCATATCATAAAATAACCTTCAAATAACATGAATTTTCAACCTAAATAATAACCATAAATCTGCCCAATTAAGCATATAGGTTAATCCAAACAAATGATTAACTAGAGATTTAAGCCTAGCCTACCTCAAATGGATTTGGATTTGAAATTGATTAAGTGGTTGCTTCTCTTGTAAATCCTCTAAGGAATGAAGCCTTGAAAAGAAGAAAATTTGATGTAGAGGTGAAGCTATGGTTTGAAAGTAATAAGAGAAGATAAGAAATGAAAAGCTAGGTGCAAGGAAGCAAGTAACCTGGGATGAGTTTTGGTGCTAGTGGTTTATGAAAAAAATTTGCAGCAGCCAAGCTATTTATACTATGTTAATTGGTTCAGATGTAAGGATTTTAGTTATAAAATGGTTTATAAGTTAGTTTAGTTAGATTCTAACTAGGTAATCATTTACCTTAGAAGATTTTATGACTTAAGCTTTATCTTGACTTGATTTTATGCCATGTGGAAAGGCTTGGACATGAAACACAATCTGATTGGTGCTTATGTCTTGGTTGAAACTAGATTTTTATTTACAAGATTCCCTCATTTAATGCTGCTTTCCACCTTGAAGGCCACCTAGAAAGGTTGGTTCAAACAGCTTATCTTCATTGACTTACCATTGACTTTGGTTTACCAAACTTTTCTTCCTATTAGTTCACTTAGCTATGCCTATTCTATTGCTTTTTCACGTGAATACACTTATGGATAGTCCAAATTTGAGTTGAATATTTGATTCCTTGGGCCAAAATTCCAAGAGTTACAAGTTGTGCTCAATCCAAAATGTCCAAAGGGCTAGAAACACTTAACCAGATGGGGTTCACTCATTGTTTATTCTGTAACAATATACTAGTCCAAAAATTATCATCTTCTAGTATGTTAAACTAGACTTCCTAAGCTTTCTAACAAGGTATCACATGCATTATTTGGAGTTATAAAACTCTGGCTATAACATTTTTAATCTAGAATTCAAAACTGCCAGCAAGCTGAGAAATTCCATACTGACATCCCTTAAAGTATGTTTGGATGAGGAAATTAAAATGAGAAAAGTAATTTTTAAAGGGATTTAAATTATTTCTATTTAAAATCACTTGTTTGGATATTTTACTGAAAAGGAATTTAAAATTTTGGAATTTGAAAACGTAATTTTAATTAGTTAAAAGTATGTAATTCTAAATTCCATCAAAATAGAAGGAATTCTAAAATTTCTCGAAACCTTCACGGAGGCGGACCTTCACTTCTCTCGCTCTCTCAACACTTTCAGTGACATATCTCTCTCGAGCCCTCGCTCTCTTGACGCTCTCAGTGACATATCTCTCTCGAGCCCTCGCTCATACGCTCTTGTGAACCCAGACACAAACCCTCGCGCAGTGGTTCACACTCTCACCCTCTCTCACGGTGGTTCATGCTCTCTTTCGCGGTGGTTCACGCTCATGGTAGTTCATACCAGGTTCATCTCTCATCTCTGATTTTTGTTTATAATTTCATTATTTGGTTTTGTTGATTTCATTTCTTTTTTTTTATCTCGGGTTTAGTTTTTCTTTTCGTGTTTGATTTTGTTCTTCGCTAATTTTGAGTTGGGCAAATTCATTCCTTAATTAATTAGTGTATCTCAATTTTTTTGGCTCTTACATGCACAGTTGTTTATGGAAAATTTTTCTCATAATTTTGTTTTGTTAATTGCTTTTGAATTTGTTTTGAGGATTGTTTTGAATTATGATTACACTCTGTGCATGCATGAGAGGGTTTTTCCTGGATGGAATTTTGTGAGCTATGAAGTCTTGTGCTATCTTGAGGCAGAGTAAGTGAGGAAACTTATTTGATACCCACCTTGGACTAGTTAATTGAAATTTGTTTTGAGGATTGCAAGGAAAAGGGAGTATACTTCAAGATGCTTTGTTTTCTGTGTTTATTTGTGTTAATATAAGGGAGTTTGCTATTTTTCTAATTTTTTATGTTCTAAATTTTGAAGGAATAAGCTAAATGCGTGACTTTGAGAACTTGTAAATTAAAGAAGAAAAATCAACTAAAGGGATAAACGAGAATGTAAATGAGCCTAGCTTTAATGCTAACTCAAAATTCTTGAGGCTTATGTTTTCTGTTCAAATTCTGTTGGGACAACCAGCATCATGAGGAAATGAGAAAATTATATATGTTAGTTTTGATACTAGGAAAAGCCTTGCAAGAAAAGTAAGAATCTTCTTCCCAAATTGATCAAAGATAAATGTTTTCTTTGAATACCAAATGGATTCCTTTAAATGCAGAGTAGTTGATTGAATTTTCTCATTTTTCTCCCTTAATATTTGGATATTGTTGACACTGCGTATCATTGCCCCATCCATATTTTGTTTATCATAATAGGAATATTATTGAGACCTTTGTGAAATCATGAAATCATTATACATGAGTCAGACAACTTTCTTTGTTCATTTTATTTTAGAACAAGTATAAACACTAAATCTCAAGTTTGGTAAGTATATATGATAAAACATTAATAGCATGTTTGGTTCTGTCTCCAGATTTTGGCTTTGTGCAGAAGTTCCAAGCTCTTAGAAACAAGCTTTTTCACAAAGATTGGTTTGGGGATTTTCAAAGCCTAATTCAAAGTTGTTATATTAGAAATGAAGAAAACAGTCACTAAGAATGATATTATTTCTTTTATTATTTCAATTTTCTTTTTAGAATGATATTTGTTGCTTCTTTTTCCCTTTTGTTCATATTTTTGTGATGATGGCAAGATTGCCTAGCTTACATATGTATTCAACATCTTCTATTCTCACATTCAGTAGCTTCTCTAGATTTTCTGCAATTTATGATTTTAATCTTTCTATAATTTTGAGGATACTGTATTGGAACTTGAGTTTCAAGGTGTCAAAAAGAAATTCACCATGCTTCAGATTTCTAGCCATTTATTTTGTTCATCACTTCATTGTAGTTGATTTATTGAAGTATTGGTATTCCTTATGATTATCCTACATTACAACTTCAGGTTTCTAAGGTGAACTTAATACACCCTATTAAATGATTTTTGAATTGTAGATAATTGTAGATATTCTCATTAATTCATCTTTTTCCCCCACCCACTTGCAGTATTCCAATTCTGATACTGTTGTATATGTCGGCTGTGGGGAACGAGGAAATGAAATGGCAGAGGTATGTTTTCTTTTCAGTTACTTCTATCAAATATTGTTTTCTTAGTTTGCAATGGACTTTCCCCAACTTACAATGACATTACTTGATGGTCGTGAAGAATCTGTAATGAAGCGCACAACACTAGTGGCTAACACTTCAAACATGTCAGTGGCTGCTCGTGAAGCTTCAATTTGTACATGTGACTTTGTAGCTCTTGTATTCTATTTATTTATTGTTAAGAATTAATATTTACTAATTCTTTCGTATTGTTAACTATAATTTATTTGGCTTGTGAAAGTCTCGTGGGATTTCAATCAGTAGTATTACTCAGCACCTGCCATTGTTGTGCAGTAAACTTTGTTGTTGATTTGAGTTTAGTGTCCAAAAGTAGGGAAAATGACCCATATTCTGCATATTTATGTCTTAATTTTTATTCCTATATTTTTCACTTGAGCTGAATTTTTATTATGTTTTCCCTTATAATGATTAATGAATTTGTTTGGTGTGTGTGCTGCATGTAACACCCTCATTTTTAAAATATATTTGTTAGATTTCCTCATTAAATTAGTAATATTTACTTTTATTTTACAAAAATTAGTTTAAGACAAAAATGACGAAAACGCCCCTAGATATTTTCAAAATTACCAAAATATCCTTTAGCCTAAAAATGGCTAGATAATTTTGGAAATCTTGTAGGAACCTGAGGAAAGGATAATATACCCATAAAAAACAAATTATCAACAAAATAGATGACGAGAAACCATGAATTAGAATTTCTAGGAATTTTAATAGAAATTTTGAAAAGAGCTCGATACAGACTAACACAAGTATCTGAAAAACACGGAAAAATGATAGATACAATCTATAGAATTTTCTCCTAATTATGAGATAAATAGACCTCTTTAATAAGCTAGTTTAGTAATTTTACTAATCAAAAACAAAATGGACCAATAAGAACTTAGAAAATTGCCATTATATGTAATAAAAGGAAAAATTTTGTAGACTTAGCCTTAAGAATAAGTGTTGGCCGTGCAACATAAAGACCAAGGGAGAAAAGTTTCAGAAAAGTCAAGGAAGGATAGTACATGAATGATTAAGAAAGCATGGAAAATTCTTATTGGTCCAAGTGGAAAGTTGGTAATTAATACACCAAGATATTTTATGAAGTGAAAACTATCACAAAGCCAAGCACCCTACGTATGAAACCAAAAGCTAAATGGAATCTCCTACACAAATGAAGCAAGGCACGTGAAGAATGAGCTAGGACAAAGAAAGTGTAGAAAATTCATGAAACAAGCCACTTGGAATAATACAATTAGCTAGCCAATAGAATTTAGCCAAAAGTAAAGTAGGCTATGATGACTTAAAGAGATATTTGTAGATTTTTGCAAAGAAAAGCAAGATTTATACCTTTATATAAAGGCATGTGGGGACCGTGCACATGGGAGAAGAAAAGGAAAAAACCAAAGGAAAGAAACCAAGAGTGAACGTGCAAGCCTAGCCTTGTATCACCTTGTCCTTTTCAAAGCATTTTCAAAACATTTTCAAAGCAAACAAGGAGTGGCCGTGCAAATCACTCCCTTTGAACCCTACCTCCTTCTCACTTTGACCTTTTCCATCACTTTCAAATTATACTAAAAAGCAAAACAAGACTACCAACCTTAAGAAAGTTCACGTGGGAATCAAGGAAAAAGAAGCAAAGGTGGTCAAGTTCTAAAGGCAAGAAAGGTATGGGAAGTTCTTTGATAAACAAAGTTTAAATAGGAAACATGCTAAGATTTATAATTATTCTAAAAGAAATTTAATTCTTACTTACTATGGGTGGTAAATTGATTTAAAAGCTCAAGATTATGACATGAATGGACATGTAATTAAGTGAATTAATTCTTAATATTATGAGTAACTCAATACCTAAATCTAAAAGAAGGTTAAGTAATATAGCTATTTTTGGAAAATAATTGATTTGGTTTAGATTAATAAATGATTGATTGCAAGAATAAATTTAATTAACTTAGTGGAGGAATATTTAAGAGGTTTAAATCTATGAGTATTATGATTTTATTTGATTAAATAATTCATTTGAAAGATAGTATTATATAGCAAATGTTTCACTAAAGTTTATTGCTTTTATTTAATATTCTATAAATTTCTAAGTTTACGTATTAAATTTTATATGTTGTAACCATATTTATTATGTTTATTATGTTAACTATTTTACTAAATGTTTAAGCTTTGATGTATTATTATTTGTTCTAAGAAATATATGGCTAAAATGATTATGAACTCTTGAATGAATACAAATATTTGAATGATTTGTACGGTGTGTGGAATTCAAGCATTTATACAACTAAGATGGATTAATAAGTGGCTAATAAAATGTTTTTGCTTAAGGCTTGAAAACCGTGTGGTGATGTGTGATTTATAAAATTTTATGTGATGAATGAAACGAAGTTGTGCGTATGGAATAATCATTATCGATGAGCTTTTGAAAATAATGATTTTTGGTTTATAGATGATATATGAGAATGATTATTTATGCACGTTTCATTCATATGCATATGCCCTACGGGGGTTAAGCCGTGTTGTCCTGCGGGGGTTAAGCCGCGATGTTGACCTCAAGAGGAGGTGTCAGATAGCTGAGGATTGAAACGAGCGTTTAGACAAAAGGTGTCTAAGCTGGGGGGTAGCCACAGTGGGGAGATCACCTACCCATGATGATCACATGTTGTGTGGGTGTGAGTCCTTTTGCAACACTGACCTACCCTGACTGGTCGATCTAATCTGTGCCACTGGGATGGGGCTATCTTGACTATGGCCATGTGTTGAATAGTTGATAAATCATGCATCATGCATTTTCATGCAATTTTTATAATAAATGTTATGTTGGTTATTGATGAAATTATTCTGAGATTTAAACTCTGTTTATCTTGAACTTACCCTATTTGTGTTTGTGGTTGACACCTGTGATGACCCCAATTTACTTGGACGAGCATAGGAACAATAAACTGTGGCTGTGGATGTTGTTGAAGAAGGTGTGATGAAGGAGCTGGATGAATTGTGTGTTGTGATTATGATTTTATGTTGATCTGTATTTTGTCTTTGACTATTTGTATATTATTTTGGGACAATATATTTTGGACTGTACATGGACTGTTTATATTAACCTATGTTTGGACGGTATATTTTAATGAACTCACAAATGTAGTAGGTTAAATCGCTTGCTTAGAATATTAATTTTACGTAAACGAATTATTTAAAAAAAATTACTCATATATATATATATATATAATAAAGTATAAATTAAAAATAATAAATAATAAGCAAAGGAAATTTAGGCGTTACACTGCATGAGAGTTTTAACACTGATTTTGATAATGTAATTCTTTTTTGAATTGCAGGAATCACATTAGCTGAGTATTTTAGAGATATGGGTTCTAATGTCTGTATAATGGAAGATTCTACATCTAGATGGGCAAAAGCATTGCGTGAAATCTTTGGACGATTAATGAGAAAGATTTATTTTGTGTGCTTAAAATACATATATTTTGTAGCTTTACTTTATGATATTGAATTTTCTTTCTTGACTAGTGTAACTAGACAATTTATATACCATTAGGCATGAGACACATGGAAATGGACATTGATCAATGTATTTTGATGATATTGTTGTCTTCCATAGGCAGAACTGCGTACAAATTTGTTGATGTGCAGGATATATAGTGAGAATGTCTTTTGACTTATGTAAGGATTATTATTTTTTTAATTAAGCTTTTCAAACTATTTTGATATCTTAGGTTGTATTCTGGAATCAGTAATATTCAAATTATTCTCATTTTATATTTTTAATGATACTGATTATGATAAAATGTAGAGGAGGTACTTTATATACGCTTTCTTTTGTTTTAGTTTTTCTTGTTGCAATATCTTTTTTTATGCTTTAGTTCTATATTTTTAAAATATAATTGAATAAGAATATATATATATATATATATATTTTTAAAGTAATTATTATAAAAATAACAATTTTTATTTATATGATCATTTATATTTTTAAAATATAATTGGAGAAAAAATAAAAAACATGAAATATAATAAATTGAAATTATTTAATTCAAACAAATTAAAGAATTCAAAATATAAGAATTTAAATTGTTTCATCCAAACAATAAATTTGAAATTCAAGGAATTTAAAATGGTTTATCCAAACAAGGAATTTTAAAAATCCAAGAATTTTAATTGATGCATTTTAATTTCTCTGAATTTTAAATTCCCTAAAATTTTAAAATACTTCATCCAAACACACTCTTAAGGTTTTAATTACTGCAAGCAGTACACAAACTAGATTTATCTAAAATTTTTATATGTTCTAATAGACATCTAGATCTTTAATTCCATATATGATACACTAAATTTGGATAAGAATTGAGAGAGAAATAAATTTCTCAATTTGGATGACAGAAATGAAAGTTTTGACAGTTTATGTTCAAATAAAATTTATCATATTCTTGTATCCAACTCTCATCCTATTTTCATAATAAATCATAAATATAATTCATAATATAATTTTGAGGATGTTACACTATTAAACAGTGTATAGGAGGGTGGAGGTCCGGGTATAATGTAAGTTAAACAATTAAGGAGTATTTGTAAGGAGCAAAAAAAGGAGGGGTATCAAATGAAATTTGAGAAAAACATAAGGGATGTAAGTGTAATTTACTCTATAAATTACTATTCATGATGAGAAATTTATTCTCCCAAACTAATTTTGCTACATTCATTTTCCAGAAACCGATGTCGCAAGGGTGTTTTTTTTATAAATGTAGGTCTCCAAGGTTTTTTTTGTTTTTAATTTTTTTATTTCAATATTGTTGTTTTTGATTTTTTTAAAATAGTTTCCTATTATGTTTTTACTTTTTAAAAAAAAAATAATATTTCATTCTCATAGTTTTCATGTCAATAAAGTCATTCATTAAGATAACTTTCAGGTCTCAATTCAGTCCTCAAACGCATTAACAAAGTGACAAAAAAATAAGAAAAAATTATGAAGAGTTGAACATTTCAATCGATACTTTTAACTTTTGGAATTAAGACAAACATGAGGACATGGAAAACACAATAATGAAAAACACACATTTGAGTCCTTCGAATCATTAAATAAAAAAATAACAATCAAATAAATTGGTGGAGTTTCTTCAAAACTTGATTCAAGATTCATTGTTTGATCGAGGTATTCATCCTAACCCTCAAAATTGAAAGAGTTGACAGAAATTAGTGGTGGATGCACACATGTTTGTGTGGGTGGGTCCGCAGTGGTAATATACAACTCTGGACATGTGAGCTTTGGGAACATGAAAAACATAGTCATTACGTCTTTATCATCATATAACATGCATATCATGTACTTGCCACAATCACCAACAAATTATACAAGTAATCGAAAATATATATCCTTGACCATTTGGTAGACTAATCATGTTTCCACTAGCTTGCTTCCGGTCATCAAATGACATTCTACTATCAAGTTGAACAATCTTTGGTGAATTGCTTACAAACGTTGAACCATCTTTAGGTTTTCCGATGGTGTCATTATAATACACAATCGCATTGACTAATAATGAAGCCATAACTTAGGATTTAGAGTTTACATTTACAGAAAGGCTTTTGATTGAGGTGATGGATCAAACTGCCGTACTGCAGACCATATTTATAATGTTTAATGACTTGTCAAATATACTTCAAAAAAAAAGGTCAAGATCCCATTAACAAAATCACGGCCTAGATATCACAAATTGGAGCAATGAATATTGAATTTTAAAAAAAAAAAAAACATTTGCTACTTTAATTGTGTTAGTCTTAGAGGATTGTCATGCTTACCTAAGTTTTATTTATGTAACTCTTCTTTTTATTTGTCTTCTTCAAATTAGATAAACTTAGTTTCATTTAAGGATTAATTATTTTTAAAAAATACAATTTAAGTAAAAATAGTTTTACATGAATTAATGCAACCCAAAAATGTCCCTGGTAATAGAAATTGAGACAAGTCGACAATATCTCCAACCACCAATGTCAAAATCACACTTGTTGCCTAAAGGCAAATATTTATTCCACAGAAATGTTTACTTCAACGTCCTCTTAATGGCAGACATGATCACATCCAATCACTGCAACATGAATCAAATACCGCACTATCATTTTTAAATTGGAAAATCCAGAATAGAAATACCTAGCTATGCAAATTCCTTGGCATATATGAGATGGAATTTAGTGCTAGCAGCTATATGGAAGAAATATATTTAAAAAAATTGCATAAAATGTGTTTTAGGTTCCTCAAGATTTGATCGAAATTTGTTTGTCTCTACATTTTTAAAAATGCTGGTTTTGGTTTGGTTCTAATGTTTTCTAAAATGAGGTGCATTTCGTCTCTCGTCAAGTCAAAATGAAATACAAGAATCAAAACCATAGCTTTTCAAATATAGGGATTAAAATTAATTTTGACCAAATTAAGAGACATAAAACACTATTTATCCTGAACATTTTACAAATATCTAACCTAATTGGAGACACTGAAGGCAAGGCAACCATAGGAAAAGTACCTATTTTTCCCACCCTCCTAGTCTTATACCAGGGTCATAGTTTGAGAACAGCCGAAACTCATTTCCAAGTTTGCTAGAGTGCTGAGGCCTAAAACCACAAGGATGCAAGCCCAAGATCTCTGCTGCTCTTTCTTTCTGCACTTCACCTACAATACAAGTAATTGTATTGCAACAATTAGAATACCCAACCTAGGATACAGTTTTATTTCTTAGTAATTCTTTAAACTGATTATCTCATCATAAACATTCTATCAAAAGAGTAAACTAATATTTTCAGAGCAGTGACACAAAAAACACAACAGGATAAAATTCATTGATACCTGTGAGTAGAAGCAAAAATGACTCTCCAGGTTGTACGAGCAGATGAATTGTTTCAGCAACTTTCTCTAAGCACTCTTTGCTCTACTACCAAAGTAATTAGGTTATAAAGATCATCAGCCATGTTACTTTGTTTTAAATTGGAAATATATTGTTAGTCTCATAATCTCACACTTGATTTCTTTTCTATGACCAAACGTTCATTGCAAATTGAATAACATAGACTTGGTTATTACACACTCCTATTAGTAGATTTAGGAGGCATTCGGAAGAACCTCTAAGGAGAGAGATTACTTGGGCTTACCAAACTGGCTCAAGACTCAACTATTTTTAGCTTATTTCAAAAATATTCATGGTAAAATTCATCACATAAGCTTTCATGTGATAAGAGCTCAAATAAGTGCGATTAAGCAGTTTACACAAATGCACCCTTTATGCATTAAATCTATCTTGTTTGCTTTAGATTAAAAAAGAAGGAAAAAGGTTTGTCAAGCCTCAAATAAAACTGGATTTTTCTTTTACACTTGCATTGTGGGTACCCCTTCTGGTAACAAATAATTACAATTATTCCTACAAAATAGTGAGTGATGCAAAAATAGAGTAAACCGGTGACTCATGGCCAGAAGCTGTGAGGATCCACGAAACAAGCTTTAAATTAGCTCACATTGAGATATAGGAAGATATTACATTCATATTAGGTTATTGATTACCATAAAACCTACAAGACTGAACAATATCAGCTTCATATCACAGTCAAATCATTACTTATAATCAGAAGATGTAAAAAACTATACACTTACTTAAGTGAAGTACAACACTATGGATTTGTTATAAATAAATCTTAGAAGACTTGGAACTTACTCTTCTAAAATTAGAACAAGAAAAGGGTAGTGATATTGGAAATTGGTACACTCCTAATTAAACATACGACCCTTTTATATTCTATGCACAGACTGCACAGAAGATAGCATCTGAGTTTTAACTGAATTAAGTTATACAGTATTACAGTTTAAATTTTCCTTTTTTACAAATTGCACACTAGAGGTGTAGAAATCATTTTTCACAAGAAAAAAAAACATTTAATTTAATTCTCCGCCACTCATATCATTTATAGTTTTCTGTGAAGTTCAAAAACAATAGACAGAAATGGAAGCAAAAAGGTACACAGAAGACACCGATTTACAGAGTAAAATCTCAGCAATTAATTCTCACCAAGTAAGGAGGATCTGCAATTACAACTTTGCAGGAATGCTTCAATTCTGATGGAATATCCTCAGGGTGATTGTAGTCATAAAATGTGTACTCACTTCCATATTGCCCAAAACGTTTGTCATACTCCAGAAGTTGCGCAGACACATTAGGATCCATTTTCTGAATATTGAAGAGAGGAAAAAGAGAATGTTACTAATACTGTAATACAACAAAAGCAAATAGAAAGAATTTTATATTCACACACTGTAACAATAAAGATTTTTACATTATTAACTAATTTGAAATTAGAAATCACCCCTAAATAAGATTTTTAAAACAAAAAGTCAAAAATCTTATCATTCATGACAATCTATGATTAAATGACAGTATAAAATTTCATATATTACGAGTGTACTCTAATTGAATTCATTAATTATTATTGCTAAGAATGACTCCCTTTCTCAAATGAGTTTAATTTCCAATTTTCATACAGTTAGTGTAAAATTCTTACTCTGTCAACTAATCAAAGGTCATCTCAAATATGATTTTTAAAGTATGAATGCCTTTCTTAAATGAGTTTAATTATAGAAATCAACAAACATATCATACATGTCAATAATCCATTCTAATTAAATTCTTTTACATTAAACCAATGCTCAATACTCCAATTTTATATTACAAATATATACAGGACAACAACAAACTTCATACATAATCCAAGCTCTAAAGACACTGCTTAATAACTTTTCAACTATCTTGTAAAATTTCATACAAAAATTATGAACGGTATTTTCATACAATAGCTTTGCTAATAACTAATCTCCCTCAAGGAACTTGAATGTTTCTCCTCCCAAACACATTTTTTTCCATCACAAAGCTCCAATCCGAGACCTTGCTTAAAGGGACCGAAACCAGTACTAAAGACTTATTGGTTTTTACAATATCTACGTTTTTTTTGAAGAATTACAATATCAATTTATAATACAAGCGATAACTTCTACTTGATTGACACAGACTAAATTACTTAAAAGAAAAATAAATAAATAAATAAAAACTTAAATTACGATGGCAGAGGGAAAGGAACGAACCTTGAGACAAGCATAGAGAGTAGGGCAAGCGATGCAGGCGACGCGAGCGTGGACGGCGCCGCCGCGGAGAGCGAGAACTTCTTCGGCGACGGTTGTGGCGGTTTCGGGGCTGTACCAGAACTGGCTCAGCCTCCAATCCTCGGACACTAGAGAAACCTCGGACTCTCCGGCGGCGTCGGAGCCGAGCTGCTGCTTCTCAGCGAGGAATTCTTTGAGGACGGCAAGTGTGTGGGAGCTCAGAGCCGGTTCGTCGTCGTCGGACGGCGCCGAGGACTCACTGAGTCCGGTGACCGAGTTAGGGTTCAGTTCGAGTTGGTCCTCCATTGAGTAGTAATCTCGTGTGTGGAAGAGTGGGAGAAGAGTTGGTAGGGAAAAGAAGACACACCGATAGAAGCCGGGTTGCTCCAACTGGATATGGACTCTCGGATTCGGATCCAAACCGAACCGATATGAGCCCAAAACATGTAATGACTGTTATGCATTCATGCAATTAGACAATTCTTTAACGTGCCACATATTTTTTAATATTCCCCTTTTACCCTTCTTACTCTCTACCAGCACTCCATCATTTGTGCCCATTGCCCAACCACCACCACTCACTTCGAAACCATTGCAAGCCAAGGTTGTGCGACCCTTTCACCCCAGATCCATGCCCTCAGCCACGTCCACGATCACTCCATCCCAGATCCATGTCCTTCTCACGCAAGTCAAATCACCTTTGTAATGTATTATAGAATGAACAATACGTAATACATTTGTACAGCAATCCATAATATAAAAAATATATATATTAAAGATTGCTCAATCTTAAATACAAATGTATTTCGTAATTGTATAAGTGTAATTACGAAATGATTGATCTATAAATATACTTAGTCAATTACGGAATGACACATCCGTAATGTATATGTTGTTACAGAATATCCTATTGGTAAATCTTTTTAATTTTGGGCACAATAATTGCGCTGGTGGGAGAGAATGCATTTGCTTCCATCTCTTTGAGGACCTTCATAGGCTCCTTAGAGCGTAACTGGATCGAATAAAGCACCTCCGAGTTCTACTCCGTAAAGAGGTCAATCTCTACCAATGGAAGACTCATCTACGACTTGCAGTCTTCAGTACCACCACCACTCGGGCATGGAGTTCTTCCGTTGCACGAAGGTGGTGCAACTGCAAAGCCACCATGACAAGTACCTCCTCGCCGATGAGGACAAGGAGTCTTTAACCCAAGACCATAACGGATCCTCCCGTAACACCGAGTGGACAGTCAAGTTCACCCTAAGCTCATCCTAGAGTCTGACAACAAATCTGCAATGAAAGGTGGTGCAGAGCATGCCGCGACGGTTCAACTCCTCAGTCGAGGGGGCATAATTTTAAACCTCCTTTTAGTTCAAAATTGTGCCCAAAAATTGCAAATGGTAAAAAAAAAAATTAAAGGATTAACTTGCTAATAATTAAATAAAAGGAATATTTTAGAACTAAAAGAGGACTAATTTAGAAGACAGAAATAAGTTAAGGATCATTCTTATAATTTTGCCAATGTAAAACTAAATAGGCCCTAAGAATAATAGGAAAGAAGCAAGGGCCATTTTCATTTTCATGTCTTGTGAGAGTGAATATAGCACGTTTATTTTAAATATAGGATGGAAAAATTCAACAGTTGCTTAATGTATTCTACTCTACGAACATATTTTAATAAAAAGAATTGTTTTTATCATAATTTAATTTTCTATATTGAACACAAGATTTAGTTATAAATGCTTTCATCAAAAAGATTTAAGTTCTAAATGTGTTCTTTATAACTTTTTTTCAACTTTGTTTTCACACTAGAATAAATTCTCATCAAATAAAAATTATAGTACATTAACAAAATTATTAACATTTAAGAAATCTTTTTGAAATAAACTTATGAATGGACATAAAAAACCTGTTGCTGGGTAAGAGCACTAGACAAACATCGGCACAGATACTGCGATTCCAGTGTTATGATTATGACAACGCCAATACATATTAAACGTTAGATTTGGGCTAGAGCAATTATCACAAGCGAACTCCAAGCAAGAGCAAAGAAGCGACACCATTAGCCATTTTAATCGTCACAACAATTTATAAAGCAGGCTCTAACTAAACTCCAAGTCTTGGAATATAAATTTTCGTCCAAGAAACAAAATCGTTCATGTAAATCCTTAAGCGAACTAAAAAATAACTAAAGCCATCAAAAGTATTACACAATATTTGAAAACGAAGTACAAAGGTCGAAACAAAATCTGTCTGGTCACCAATACAGTTTCCTTGGTTGGTTTAACGATTAGCCTTGGCAACTCTCTCAATTTCATCCTTTTTCTTGATCGCATAACTGAAATATAGTAATATCATTCAACAAAACCAACAAAAAAATCAAAATTACAACAGAAAATGCACGCATCATGAATAGAATTGTTAAAAAGTATACCTGTTGGATGAACCTTTAGCTGCATTAATAAGTTCATCAGCCAAGCATTCAGCAATTGTCTTGATGTTTCTGAAAGCAGCTTCCCGAGCACCTGTTGTTATAAGATAGATGGCCTGATTAACACGTCTAAGGGGTGAGATATCAACAGCCTGTCTCCTCACCACTCCAGCAGAACCAATTCTAGTTGCATCTTCACGGGGACCACTGAATAAATGAAAAACATATTCAATTAAGTCAAACAAAAACACTGGAAGTTAAAACAACTTGTTACAACTGAATCACAACAGTATCAAGGCCATTTTATATGCACATTACAAACAAATTTCCTGATATGTGATGTATACAAGTCCTAAACCAAGGTCTGAAAAAATAAAAACGACAATATATATTATATCAACATACTTATGAATTAGGAGAATGATCAGATAGAGCTAATACATAAGTGCCATCATTCAGGCAATCAAACCAATAGGGAAACATTTAATCATCATGTCATTCTCCATCTCCGACTAACATTGATTATTTGAAAAATAAGTCCTAAACCAAAGTAGCTATAACATAAAACTAAGGTTTCCTTAACCCAAAAAAAGTTGTAAAGAAATAACCTATTAAAACAAGTAAAAATACCAAAACATGGCCCATAGTTACTATATCATCCAGTCAATAACAAAACAAGAACCGGTTATCATTGGACACAAACTTAGATACAGTTCTTTAGATGTTTCATTTCAGTAATGTGCAATAATTCTAAATGACGTGTTATATTGACTTCATGAAAATAAATACCCATAATTATATTTCAGTTTATCAAGGAGAATGATCAGATAGAGCTAATACATAAGTGCCATCATCCTCGCAATCACACCAATAGGGAAATGATTAATCATCAGGTCATTCTCCAACTCTGACTGTCATTTGTCAAAGCCCTAAAGCAAGAGTAGAACATCAAATTTGGATTTCCTTACTTAGAATACAGAGTGCACCCACTTTAGGTAAGGGGGAAAAAACCAACACATGCTCTAACATCAACCTATGCTGAACAATTTTCTTCCCAAAAGCAAAAAAAATGGTTTAACATATCCAACTAGAAATAACAAAACAAAATAAACAAGCAAATAAGGAGAATGGTTATGCTGAACAATTTTCTTCCCAAAAGCAAAAAAAATGGTTTAACATATCCAACTAGAAATAACAAAACAAAATAAACAAGCAAATAAGGAGAATGGTCAGATAGAGCTAATACAAAATGCCATCATGAAGGCGATCAAACCAATAGGGAAATAATAATCATCATTCCATTCTCCAAATCATGACATATGGTAGCTGTCAACATGTTTTAAAATCAAAACCAATTCAAATCTATGAGACCAAGTCATTTGTTCAAAATCATAAACTTAAAATTCCAGTGTTGGAAACCAACAATACAAATCTACAAAAAAGGCAAACGATATCATGAAAGCAATCTATTACTGATGGCACCATCAGCAACATCAACACAAAGAAACGATTCTCGGTACCATATCATACCTATTGATGACGGCATCAACGATGACCTGAATTGGGTTCAGGTCAGTGAGCAAGTGAATGATTTCCATTGCATGCTTGATAATCCTGACAGCCATGAGCTTCTTTCCATTGTTCCTTCCGTGCATCATGAGAGAGTTGGTGAGTCTCTCAACAATGGGGCACTGCGCCTTCCTGAACCTCTTCATAGAGTACCTACCAGCAGTGTGAGGAACATATGTAGCATGTTTTGACGGGGACACTCCAATGTAATCAGCCAGAGACATATCAGTAACCTAATATCACAAAAAAAAAAAAATAAACTATATACAATAAAAGAAAACATTTTAGTTAAACTAATCAACCACGCTCCAATGTAATCAGCAAGGGACATATCATTAACCTAATATCAATCAGAACAGACAAAAAAATAACTCAAACTAAATACCACAAAAAATACATTTTTAGTTAACCTAATCAACCAGAGCAACGTCATTAACCTAATAACATTCAGAAAACAGCTATCGTAAACAAAATCCGGTAATTTCAGAATATAACTAGATTAATAACTAAAAAAAACTTAATAATTAATCAATTTTGCTATAGTTTGAAGAAGCGTCGATATAGAGAGTGAATAAAAGGGGGAAAGTGAAGAAGTGCCTCAACGTCGTCGAAGCTCCAGCGGTTGAAAAGTTTGACGTCGATTTGGGAGGGATCTGGAACGGTAGCTTCGATTTCAGCCATGGCTGCACAAGCAATTGAATAGAGAGAACCAGTTAGCGAAGGGAAGAGAGAGAAAGAGAACAACAGAAGCAGAAGAAAATGGAAGAGAACGAACTTGGTGAAGCACAGAGGGAGCGAGGTGCTGAGTGGCGGAAGAAGCAGCAACTCTTACTCGCTACGACAAAAACCCTAAGTTTTTTCGCTTTGACATTTGGGTATTTATAGCGATGAAAAAACCTAAGGTGAATGGTTAGGCCCGGCTCATTATTTGTCGGGTTTGTGTGTCTTTGGACTTGGGCCCTTGGTGGTTTTCATTTTAGGAATTTCTTTCTATACCTATATCTATCCCTAGTAAATATCTCATACACCTAACAATAACACTGTAATATCAATATGAACTTACGACCTTTGCATTATTAATATGACATTCTAATCAATTAAGTTAATAGGTTAATTATGTTAAAAAATAATTAATGTCATTATATATAACATTAAAATTTCTAATGTATATTTAATACACATATAAGTTTACATAATAAATTTTATAACAATTAATTTTTATCTAATAATGTCGCATTATTAATTGCATGTGCCATTATTTCGTAAATAATTTCATAAATTTTTTAACCCATACGGATTATGAATGGTGCAAGACTCTGTCCGTACCAAACTTAAGCTTTTAATAAACGATAATATCGATATTACACTGTTATTGCTGGGTGTATGGGATATTTGCTGGGTGTAGGAAGAAATTCTCTTTCATTTTAGGCATTTAAATTTTTACACTTTCTTACTTGTATCTCATACCTTCCATTACATTTTAAAATGCTTATTTCGAAATATAAATTTTCATTCTGGAATGAATTTTCTGAAATAAAATGGGAGGTATTAAATTCAATAGTAAATACAAGAAACAAATGCCTTCATTTTATCTGCTTCAGCATTTGCACCAAAAGGAAACAAAACCATAGATATATGTATTGTGTTAAGGAAAATAAATAAAAACAACTTAAAAGGAAATAATAGAGAGAATGAGAGAATGGAGAGGTCTATAGTGACATATGTATCATTGAAATTGATTGTTAGATATATTAATAAAAATATTAACAATTGATATTGTTAACTTGTAACCGGTTAAAAATTTGAAAATAATGTATTTTGTTGGTCACTGGTGAGTTTTTCTGTTGGGAAGGATTTTAGGATGGTTAGTGAAGACCGCATTGTTTTAGATCAAGGCTTGATGGGTGAGGGACCAATCTGTTATGAAAATGTTAAGACCATACCAGAAATGGAGTGTTAATATAAGGTCGTGTTTGGCATGGAGATTTCAGATAAATTAGTCAAGTTTTGAGAGTGATTTTTGAAACAAGAGAATGTTGATGTTTTTTCTATTTCATATATATTTCTTGAAATGGAATAACATATTTATAGGTGCAAATTATAACTGAATGGTTATAGTTTGTACCTATAAATGTTATTGGTTACAAATGATTTAATTGTAACTGTTGGATTTAAAGGAAGTTGCAAGAAAATTGAAGTAAGGATGACTTGGAGTTTTTGCTTTTTACATGCCCAATCAAGTTTGAAGGCATTTGTAATTGTCTAAGTGGCTCAAGTACATTTCCTTGTGATCCTTCATTGCATTTGCATTCTCATCCTCATACATACATGATTTTGATTAATGAACTAAAGCTACTCAAATGATTTTACAAGAATTCAAGTTCTCGTGGCTAAGTTTTTGGAAAAAGTAAAACTTACTGTTTTAATCGATTACACAGTGTTTTAATCGATTGAATGTCTTTGTTCTAAATCTAGAAAAGCCTTGAAAAATAGTTTAATCGATTATAGGCTTCTTGTAATCGATTACATAGTGTAATATGAAAATCATGCATTGCTACTTTAATTTATTACCATGAATCGTAATCTATTACATAGGCTATTTTCATGTTCTAAGTTTCGCTGGCTTAATCGATTACCAGTATCATGTAATCGATTATTATACATTGTTTCACATACATACAGTCTGCTTTAATCGATTACACAGCGTATTAATCGATTATCTTGTTCATGAAAACATTCCCAGAAAGCTCAAAAACATATTAGTCGATTATATGGTATTTTAATCAATTACATATGGCAAAATAATCAATTACACCAGCGGATTAATCGAGTATTGTCAATTAAATCAGTTTTATATAAAGCTTTGTGGGTCAGCTCTTTATAAATAGACCTTGTACGAATTGTTCAATATACATGAGTGACTTACCCAAAAGACACCAAACTTTCTAAGAGTTCAAGAGACTAATTACTGAGTGAAAAACACATCTTGTGAAGATCAAGATTTCTGAGTTTTCTAATGAAGATGTGTTGAAAAAAATAAGTTTTCAAGATATTGATTCTAAGCATTAGAATTCATTCAACCTGGAATGTATGGTAATCCCAATTCATTTTCATTTATTCATACATGAAGGATCACATGTTATGTCTATCTTGAATCTTTCTTTTGTGGGTTCCTCGAACGTGACAAAAAGCCAGAATTCTCGAAACTACTCTGTTTGATCTCTAATACTGCATTTTCCTCCTGGTGCATCATGGTGACTTTAATGATCTCCTTTCCAACTCCTAAAAAAAGGGCTTTCATGATCACCCCAATTAGCTCATGAGTGGTTTTCGAGAAGCAATCTCTGACTATAACCTTCACGACCTCCCCATGGAAGGATACGCTTACACCTGGGCTTGTAGATGAGGAGAAGTCGATGCAGTTGAAGAAAAACTTGACAGAGCCATGGCAACAACAAATTGGATTGACCTCTTTCCCAACTTCAACCTCCTTAATAGAATAACATCAAGATCAGACCATTCACCTATTCTTTTAAGACTCAACCACGTGCCTCGAATAAAATTTTGAAACCAATTTATGTTTGAAAACTCTTGGCTCTTGGAACCTGATCTCGTGAATGTGGTCCAAATAGGATGGAAAATTCCACTTCAAATGATATCCTCTCCAAGATCAATTCATGCACTTTTGACATGAATAGACAAATTCAGCTCACGTATTGATGATTGTAGATGATACCTTGAAGCTCTGTGACAATCAAATGATGAAGAAGCAACAAGAAAATTTCTGGAAGCAAGTGGTAACCTATCCAAGCTTATTGCGCAAGAGAAGGCCTATTAGAAACAAAGAGCAAAGATCTTCTAGCTTAAAGACGGTGATATCAACTCAAAAATTTTCCACTCATCTACAATAGCAAGAAAGAAGATCAATACTATCTCCTCTTTGGCCGACGAGGATGATACTGTTTTTCATGAGCATCAAGATATCAGTAATGTAGCAAAAAAATATTTTGAGACATTGTTTAAAAAATCAGTGAAAGATGATGCAACTCCTAATGTTGATTACATTCGTTCTTGTATTTTTGATTTGGATAATAACGCTTTGTTGGCTCCTTTTACTATGAATGAGTTCAAAATTTCTCTATACTAAATGGACTATGATGAATCATGGAGACCTGATGGACTCAATGTGGCTTTTTATAAAAAAAATTGGTATGTCCGTGGCCCTAAAATTTTTATCTCAGCAAATTCCTGGCTTCAAAATGGTTCAATCCACCCTAAGATTAATTCTACCACCATTGTTCTTATCCCTAAAAATCAAAACCCAACCTCCATGAGAGACTTTAGACCCATTTCCTTATGCAATGTCATTTACAAAATCATCTCTAAAACATTGGCCAACAAACTCAAACTTGTTCTTGGGAAGTGTTACTAAAGAGCAGTCAACCTTTGTAGAGTGAAGATCCATTCTTGATAATGTTCTTGTTGCCATAGAAATCATTCACCACATGAAGTGTAAGAATAAGGGGAAATTAGGTGAGATGACCCTGAAAATTGATATCAGTAAGGCTTTTGAGAAAATTGAATGGAATTACATATTGAGTGTCATGACCAAAATGGGCTTCCACCAAAAATGGATTGGTTGGATCATGATTTTTCAAAAAATCCGTACAATTTTCCATAAGGGTTAATGGGGATTCCATAGCGCAAATTTCACCTGGGAGAGGACTTAGACAGGTGACAAATTTTTATTATTTGCACAGAGGGACTATATTCTCTACTAAAAAACACGAGGTGAACTGAGAGGGACTATATTTTTATTATTTGCACAGAGGGATTATATTGTCATGGTATAAAGGTGTGTGACGATGGCCCTCAACCATATCAAGCCTCCTTTTTGTTGACTAGTGTTTTTTGTTTTGCAAGGCAGATGAGAAGGAATATTCCTCCTTACAAACTATCCTTGATGATTATGGCCAGGCATATGGACAAAATATTAATTTTCAAAAATCTGAATTTTTTACCTAGTTCCAACACTTCTCCTAACCTCAAGCACCTCATCACCTTTAGTATGGGTGTTTAAGAGAGCATTGGAACTAGAAAATATTTGGGTCTCTCCTCAATCATTGGAAGGAACAAGAAATCGGTTTTTGGTTCATCAAAGACCGAATGTGGAAGATTATTCATCACTAGAGCGGAAGAACTTCTCTAAAGCGGGTAAGGAGAATCTGATTAAATCTTGTACTCAAGCAATTCCTTCATATTGCCTGAGTGTCTTCCTTCTTCCCTCAACTATGGAGGATGAACTTCAAAAGATGATGAACTCATTTTGGTGGGGAATTTTTTTTGTATCAACAACAGGAATAAATTGGATGAGTTGGGAGCGTTTAATAGTCAAAAAGAAATTTGGAGGAATGAGATTCTGTCATCCACATGCATTCAATGTATCAATGTTAATTAGGGAAGTGTAACGCCCGGCCACTTGCAGGATCAACGACTGTCCCTACATACCAACACAAGACTTTTCAGTGTGCTTTATCCTCACTCACACACTTCCTGAGAAACTTCCCAGGAGGTCACCCATCCCAAGATTGCTCCAAGTCAAACACGCTTAACTGTGGAGTTCTTATGTTATGGGCTACCGAAAAGTAGATGCACCTTGTTGGTATAGGTAGTACCTATTAAATCCTTTAAGTTATCCTCAACTATACAGTCCCATACCTACGCAGCCTCTGGATCCCTCTCGTTCGGGTGTGTATTCGATTCATTCATGTACCCCTCCCGCTGGAAGCCTACCAGGAGCCGCTCCTTGTCCGTGCCTCACTGCACCGGCGATCACTCCCCGCCCTAGTCAGCGCCCGGGATGTTACAGGAAGCATGGCTGGAAACTTGTTGCATGCACAACCAAATGTTATATGGTTACAAAAATGTACTAAAGCCAAATATTTTTCAATTGTCTTGGATGCCAAACTTGGGCACAATCCAAGCTATATATGGCGTAGCATTTTCGCTTAATCGGTGGTGATAAAAAAAGGCATTGAGTGGAGAATCGGTAATGGTAAAAATATTAATATTTGGAAGCAACCTTGGATACTCATCTCTTTCATGGCTTATGGACATTTTGAATCAAATTCTATCCACTGATGATGTAAGAGAAATTCAAAAGCTCCTTATTTTAAATGTTGATGAAGAAGATACTGAAATCTAGAAATTCACTGCCCAATGGAGCATACACTATATATCAAAACAACATACAACAAAATTATGGAGTCCTTGCACTATGACAGCGATCACAAAGTCCCCTGGGAACAAATGTGGAAAATGAATGTACCTCCCAAGATCAAGCATTATATTTGGCGAGTTCTTCGAAATTGCCTTCCAGTGCGACAATGTCTCATCTAAAAGGGAGTCTAATGGCCTCCAATGTGCCCTTTTTGTACCAATGATCTAGCAAACACATGGCACATGTTCTTCGGCTGTCTCAAGCAATTCAAGTTTGTAGCTAGCGAATCTGGACTCTGGCCTCATATACAGCAATACTTGTTGTAGGTATCAACTCTCTCATCTTTGATTTGGTTCAATGCCTTCCATAGGCTTATTCGCACTGTAGTGACCTTGGCAAAGCAGAGTCACACAGACTGAACCTTAGCCTGCTTCCATCCTACACGTGAATAGGGACTAGCAATGTGTCTCAACCAGCCAAATGGACCAAACCGCAATAGGGGCGTATAAAATGCGACACATGCAGACTCTGCTATTTTTACGAACCAGAACTTGTTGGGAGCTGCCTTTTGTCTTAGATGTGAACATGGTTTGTTCCTAATAGCCAAAACAATGCACCAGCAGGGAGAGCCCAAACCAGAAGTTGCAGAAGCCTGGAGTTTTCTACACACTAAAATGGCTCCATGGAAAGAACTACAACAATATAAATCGACTTTGTACTCGATTGTAATAAGCACGTGGTAGATAGCATTAATCAGTCAAAACATGGAAGTTCTGATTTCGGTTTGTTACGGATAAATAAAGATAGGCCCAATTATCTTTATTTCAAATATTTAAATTCTCAACCCATTATCATAACCACTAATGAACAGAAGATATATTATCATAACTGCTATCTTTCAGTTATCCAGATATCCGAATATCTTGGTAGAAGATAGTGGGCTTCAACCATCAATCTATCAGGGTCTAGGTCAGTATCCTATAAATAGAGTATTGCTGCTGTGATCTTCTTCTTCCTTGAGTTGCTTCAGTTTCATAAGCTTCTTAAGAGAGAGAGAGCCTAATCCTCATAAAGCATCCAACATCACTTGTTGGACATTTCTGTTCTCTTTAAGCAGAACAGTGGCGCCGTCTATGGGGAAGATAAACTTTGAATCCCACCAACTCACGATGGTAAACACAAGAAGTAACAGTTAGGCCGTACACTCACGCTCTGATACAGGTACAAGAGAAAGAAAAAGGAGAGGAGAAAGAAAGCATTAAAATTCGCATGTTGAGAAGACAGAAACTGTCATCCTTCAATCTTCTCCATCTCCTTGTCTAACCGTTAGATCTTGTTGAAAATTTTACAGCAAGTTTGTGATTCACCAATATTCACATCTAACGGTTGGTTTCTTGAATAGAGGCTTGTAGAATCACCAGAAATTCCCAAACCGAGCTGGTTCAGAATCCATTTTCTGAAGCAGATAGCAGTATTACGAGGAACATTTCTCTCAAACTATCCGTTGGATCATGTTTAAACTTGGAGAAAAGATTAATCAAATCTGTTTATGTATTCTGACCGTTCGGATCATTCATTAAAGCATTTTCAAGATGGAATGTTTCAACTGCAAACAAGAGTTATCAGAATTTCTGCTTTGTTTTATCTTGTTTCAGACAGTGATATTGAGAAAAGGTTATCTTTTTAATCAACCGTTGGATTATCCTCAAATTTGGTTAGTATGTTCCTATCTTGCAATAAATAAATTTGACCATTGGGATTTGTTAATTATTATTTCTGGTGATAGGAATTAATTTCGTACGTAATCCTATTTTGTATGCCTACCTCTTGTGATGTTTTGATACAATTTTTGTTGAAAATGTTTGTTGATTGTAATGATTGTCGGAACCCTTGCGTAATCTTATTTTATTGATAGTGAAGAATTTGGGTGGATTCCGAGATAGGTCCCATAATTTTTACTTATCACATTGAGAAGATTTTCTCAACTTATAGAGCAGTGCTTCAAATGGAGGAACATGGAGAATCCGGCTCATAATGAGAATCGAGAAATGTTGTACAAATAGAAGCCAATCCGGACATATAGTTGCGAGGCAATGAGTCCAGTTGAGACTTCATCCACGCTGCTAAATCAGATGATGGGCCTATGGGAAGCGATAAAATCCGATTCCCACCCAATAATGGTGAAAGCATAACAATTGCAAATCAAAATCCTAATATGATGGGTGCAGAGCATAAGAAGGTAACCTCATCAATATAGAATGCAGCATCATCAATATAGAATGTGAGATTCACCAACAGGGAAGCCAGGTTGGCATATACGCAATATTACGCAATATTACTTTATGAGGGTGGATCTTGTCTCACAAGCGGCAACACATATTAGATTAAGCAAAAGTTAAGTCTTCTCCCCCTTTTCTAATATGCATCTCAAATATAATTATCATAAGAAATTGATTAATGTAACGCCCTCTTCTCAATGGGGGTCATTACCAAGCATAATCACAACACATAGAGAATCAATCAGAGTTTAAGCAGTTTGGAAGCACATATATAAAATGACATCAACAAATGTCATTATCAGATACACTGTACATGTAATATGGTGAACATACATATATCTCTGTTCGGTACAAAACTGTACAAATAACCCCTCAGGGTATAACAAAACATAATTACAGGCTAGGTACAAAACATCAGAGCCACATGCTCATATCATCTAGCCTAGAGTGTGCAAATAGCAGCTATCCCTACACAGGCTTCTTGCCTTGGGATCTCTCTGCTCCTCCTGATGAATCACCTGCATCATGAGTCCCACAAACGGGGTGAGATATAAAATCTCAGTAAACTCAGGGTACTTGAAGGTATTTCCTTCCCCTGGTTCACTGACAACAC
>PYAF01006047.1:0-32425 GCA_007407185.1 Glycine tomentella | reverse complement strand
CCCACGCCCCAAGCGTGGCACTCCAGAGAAAATTGGTTTTCTGAGCTGTTTCCCACGCCCCAGGCGTGGACACCCACGCTCCAAGCGTGGAACCTCAGAAAACTCATAAATCAGCCCACATCTCTCTTTCAAGGCTTCTAAGCTTGATTATGATCTAATCTCAGGCTTAATCACACGTTTAAACTCCCAGGCATTACAATTAATCAATTAATGTTGGTAATAAATTTATGTTTATTATTATTATTATTTTTGCATCTCAAATATAATTACAAGTAAGAAATTGATTAATCAATTAATGTTGGTAATAAATTTATATTTATTATTAAATGAATGAATTGTCGAAATCAATTAATGTGATCAAGAGTGCTAGGGTTATGAAATTGACATTAATTCCTAATTACCCTTATTGCACCAAGAAAATTATCTATGCTGGATGCCCCGTGATGTTAAGAATTATGGAGATAATTTATAATTTTGAGTTTATATATGAAGCCAACCCATGAATCAATGTCTGTACTATTGAAGTTTTTATAATACCTATTATAATGCACCGTGATGTGAATGGTGCCTTTCATCAATTATACAATACTTGCCATCACAGTTTCGAAACAATTGGTTTTATTTAGTATGTATAGGAACATAATCTTTATGTTAGATTTATAATAACTATTCAAACTAGTTATTTTTCACAATACATTTATGGAAAATATGCTTTTGATCATCTACAGTATTGTGATCAATCACCGGATATTCTTCATAGGGACAATGATACCCGTGGAAATCGGTCAACCATCATGAAGAAGACAAATGTCTCATGCAGACAATAATGCAGCATTGGCTGCCGAGCTGGATCTGATAGAAGAGGTCCGCACTGTGGCACATCGTCGAGATTTACACAGAAAACAAAAGTTGGCCCAAAGATTTAACAGAAAGGTAAAGCCGAGATCTTTCGAAGAAGGCGATCTCGTATTACGACGAGCAGACATTGGGAACAAAAATGCCCGAGATGGGAAGTTAGCGGCAAATTGGGAAGGGCCATACCAGGTTGTTCAAAACCTAGGACAAGGAGCATATTTGTTGGAAACGCTAGAAGGCAAAAAAGTCAAACGGACGTGGAATGCGGACAAGTTAAAGAAATATTATAGCTGACAATGTGCAGCCGAGAAAGTCCATGTGTTTTCCTTTAGTTGGCTTTAAGTCCGTCATTGGGATCATGGAATTTCACCATGTGTTTCCCTTTAGTTGGCTTTAAGTCCGTCATCGGAATCATGAACGCCATGTGTTTCCCTTTAATTGGCTATTGAGCCTGTCATAGGGATCATGGATTATTGTTCTCACCATGTGTTTCCCTTTAATTGGCCATTGAGTCCGTCATAGGGATCATGGGAGTTCACTATGTAGTTTCCTTTAGTAGGAATCACCGTAAATTTTTCATGTATTTCTCATTAGTCGATTATGTAAACCGGGAATATGAAACCCGTACGAATCTGTCATTGAAATCATGAATTTATGTAAATCTTCGAAGAACATCAATGAAATCCTTATTATGAGGAACTTATATGTTGTGCACAACTTTTAAGAGCTTAGTCGTTATTTTGTATTATCTCGGTCTTGATCAAGTCGACATAACTGCTTAATCATGGATGAATCATCGGGTATACCAAACGAATTACATCTATAGATTATGTTATGAAATACATTTAACAGTTGCTAAGACTGGAATATGATTCCGAAATGATATTTAAATCCCGACTAATGATTCGGGTAAGATAATACTTGGCCATTGGAGCCAGATTAATACTTGGAACATACAGGAATATCCAGACTGGAGAAAGTAAAGCAAATCAAGGATGATAAAAGCTGAAAGCATTAATAGAAGAAATTGTACGGATATTCAAATAAAGTTGACCACGAAAATATCAAAAGATTGTTTGGGGAAAGCAATTAATATTACAACTGAAATTGGCATTCCGGCCCTTCAAAATTACACTTTTTCGCCAGCAGCAACCTCGGGATCCTCAGCCGGGGAAGGAACTTCTGGAGGAACATAAGGGACTAGCTCACCATTTTCAACATATACCCGGCAATGAGTCCCTTCCAAATTTAGAGTTACTCCCGGGTTCAGATACTGGACTTGTTCTAAGGCATTTGAGAATCCATTTCGGTCATAAAAGTTGGTAACTGGCGGATGTGAAAAGACACGCAGGGGCAAAAGTGTCATTTCTGCAAAAAGGAAATGATTAAAACGTGTAAAGAAATGACAGTATTAAATAAGTAGGACGCGTGTCAATTGTAAGAGTGAAGTCGCTTCATTTTCCGATACTCATAGCTATTCAGGCTATTTTGAAGAGACAAGAGATAGCTCTGCAGTGATCGAAAATGACTTACAAGAGCTTCATCAGCCAGACCGATTATCTCGGCAAGGGGCAAACGATAGTAACTTACCTCGGCTCGGAATTCCTGAATTTAACCAGTCTTTTCTACTGATACATCCCGGTCATCCAGAGTACTAGATAACCGGACTGAGGGGCATCTGTTACGGATAAATAAAGATAGGCCCAATTATCTTTATTTCAAATATTTAAATTCTCAACCCATTATCATAACCACTAATGAATAGAAGATATATTATCATAACTGCTATCTTTCAGTTATCCAGATATCCGAATATCTTGGTAGAAGATAGTGGGCTTCAACCATCAATCTATCAGGGTCCAGGTCAGTATCTTATAAATAGAGTATCCTTCATGGTGAAAGGTACATAGAATTCTGACTCTCTCTTTCCATTCACACGGCACACACCGCACACCAATTGCGTTGTGAGTATTGCTGCTATGATCTTCTTCTTCTTTGAGTTGTTTCAGTTTCATAAGCTCTTAAGAGAGAGAGCCTGATTCTACATAAAACATCCAATATCACTTATTGGATATTTCTGTTCTCTTTAAGCAGAACATGGTTCAATAATTCAAAAGTGCAAAGATAGTATGATGTTTTTCCCAAACTCGCATGTGAGTTCGGCAGCAAGCTAACCACATCCTTTATTCTCTTCCTAGAGCGTCCTTCGCGCTTCTATGCTAGCAGCCCATGTTTTCCATCAATTACCATCATATATTCCTTCATCTATTATTAATATATAATATAAACTAAGTTTTCTCTTGTAAAAAAAAAATCAACTCCTTGAGTTTTATTTTTATGAAATTAACATAAAATATTTTTTTTATTTCGATAAAATGAATCCAATCTGTCTAATTAACTTTTTCCTTAGCTTCAAATTATTCATGCAAATCTTATTAATATAGTCAAATGATGACTTGTTAACCTACATATATCTTTAGACTCATTAATTTGTTTATAATTAAATTTCTTAATTTATTTTGAAAAGTTATTAAGTAATTTTTTAAATAATTTTTCAAGATATACTTTCTAAAAAAGTGAAATGAAACCTTAAAAAGAATTTATATCAAATAAATAAATTATACTCTAAATTTTAAATTTAAAAAATAAAATAAATTATTGCATAACATTATAACACATATTTCAATTAAATACGCTTTTTTACCGTATTTTTAAGTATAATAATAACAACAATAATAATTTTCACTAAAATAGAATTCCCCACCCCCTTTAATTATCCTCCAGACTAAAATATATAAAAAAAAATACTAATTCACGTCCATTAGTTACTATCATTTAATTTTAATGATTTGAAAAAAATTAATTCATTTTCTAAAATATCCTTTTCATTTAATTCCATAAGATATAAACGAGAAAGTTATTAGAAATCCAACTTTAATTAATGAAGGATACGATGGACATTAACATTAAGGAATAATTAATTAAAATTTATTTATATTTTGATCCATCACATATAGATTTTTTTTACATATATTTTAGTGGGAAATAGTAAATTTTATTTTATTCTTTTAAAAGTGTTCCTCTTATAAATTAAATTAGTCATTCGGTGGGTCTTTTATACTAACGATATCAATTTTAACGGACATAATATCTTTTGTAGTTTACCACAAATTGACTAAAGTAATATAATAAACTGATCGAATAATTAATTTGATTTTATAGAAATTTTTTAGGGGACTTTTTGTAAGAGATGTTTTTTTGTTTATATTTAAATGTTAAACACGAGTTTTGAGAATTATATTTTTAAAGAATGAATAAAATTTGTTTGATTACATTGATAATCTTTAAATAAATTTTTTAGGAATAAAAAAATTACACATATTTTTATTAATTGTTTAAAATTTTTTCAGGAAATTATTTAATTATTTATTATATTATATAATTTAATAAATAATAACATGATGTATTTATTAAATTAAAAAACTTAAACTTCGAAAAATAAAATTTCCACCTTCCCATGAGAAATTTTTTGTAAAAATTGATTAAAATTCATTTTTGAAAAACATCATTTCCTATAAATACTATTTTTTTTTTTAAATACATACGAAACTAAGTTTTCCCAAACATATAATTTCTTAAAAATTAAAAACTTCTTTCCTAACAAACACCGTTAAGTACAAATTCAACCTTTTTAAACATTTTTTACAAACCCTTTTAAAGATAAACAAAGCAAATTTAAACTTAAATGCATGTAAAGATCAAAATTTTATTTTATAATCATTATTGCTTTGTTAGAAAGGAAAACAAAATTTGAGGCACAGGTAGGTTGTGACCCCACAAGATTGCTACTGTGACTGCCTGAGCAAAGGCTCTACAATTTACACACATTTTTTTTGCCTTGTGTTGTTTCTGAAATTTGGAGTGTTTTATCGTTTGCTGTGTTCAGCTCCTTATGGAGCTCTCACTCTCTCCAACTTCACACCGTGTTCCTACCACAATTCCCACATTGAATTTCGCTAAACTATCATCCACTAAGGCCACAACGCCCCAACCTTTGTTCTTAGGATTTTCCGAACACTTCAACTCAATTGGGTTGAACCATCACAGTCACAGATGCTGCTCAAATGCTGTTCCCAAGAGACCCCAGAGACCCAGTTCCATAAGGGTGTGTTTGTTTTCCCTTAAAGTTCCAATTTTGATTCCTTTGGTTGTGTTTTACTGAAAAAAAATTGATGGGTTTTGCTGAACAGTTCATGGTGAATTGAGATTTGGTAGGATGGGAGCTTTTCAAATTGCTGATTCCTGCAGTGTTTGGAACAATGGGCTGTTTCTGCATATGCCATTTATCATTTCATTAGTCTCTTCAACTTGATATAACTAACTTTGTGTTGGTTTAGTGTGTGTTTGGATGAACATGACAAAATTGAGTCTGAATGAAATTGATTTCACAAAATTGATTTTGGTTAGAATTGAGTTTGAAGTTATGTGATTTATGTTTGGGTTATAAAAGCAAGATAATAGTAAATCTTAGTATAATATTTTTTGATCAAAAACAGAAGTTACCTAGAGCCACTTCAACTTATAATCAATTCTAGACTCAAAATTAATTTCTCAACATGGAACCAGATGTGTAAAAAGGTTACCTAGAGAATTCGTCGTGAAACCAAGCACACACTTAAAGGACATTTTTTTACCCTACTTTTGGTTTTTATATGAGATTTTAGTCTTGTTATGCTGACAGGCCTGCACTGGAGTTGGAGCTGCTGGTTCAGATCGTCCATTAGCTGAAAGACTTTTAGATTTGAAAGATGCTTGCTGGAGATTTTTAAGGCCACATACTATACGTGGTACAGCGCTAGGTTCATTGTGAGTAACTTTATAATTTGCTAGCAACTGTTTCTTGCAGCTTCATCCCAAGCATACTTGTCCGAAGTTCATTTTCTCTTTGTATTTACAGTGCTTTGGTGGCAAGAGCATTGATTGAGAACACAAATTTGATAAAGTGGTCTCTTTTGTTCAAAGCTTTCTCTGGTCTTTTTGCCCTGATTTGCGGGAATGGTTATATAGTTGGCATCAATCAAATCTACGACATTAGCATTGACAAGTATGAAGCAGACATATATATAACTGTCTTATTACTTGCTGTCTTCCATTTGTTCTTTTCCTTTTCGCGTCCTTCCCATTGCACATTTCTTGCCGAAGTTACAATATTTTGTTCTTGAACTTGTTTAACTGTACAGTGATTTCATTTTACGATTCTTTTGCTGTAGTTGTTAAATTATTCCAGTTGTCGTTAAATGTCTATCTAAATAAATCCAGATAGTAGTGTTAATCTAAGTTGGTTTTATATTCTTTTTTCAGGGTAAACAAACCTTATTTACCCATAGCTGCCGGAGATCTTTCTGTCCAATCTGCATGGTTCTTGGTTATATTTTTTGCAGCAGCTGGCCTGTCGATTGTAGGGTTGAACTTTGGGCCTTTCATTTTTTCTCTTTACACACTTGGCCTTTTCTTGGGAACCATCTATTCTGTTCCTCCATTGAGGATGAAACGCTTTCCTGTTGCAGCATTTCTTATAATTGCCACGGTATGATATATCCTCCTAATCTTTTCAGTACTAACAAGTAACAACAATTTGTGAATCTGTTCTCTTTTCTTCTTCTTTTTTTTTTTTTTTTGGATAAACTTAGTAGGTTATTGAATTTTAAGTATTTGTTGATACAGTTGAAAAGATTGACAGAAGAGGCTTATGCAGGTACGTGGTTTTCTCCTTAACTTTGGTGTGTACTATGCCACTAGAGCTTCCCTTGGGCTTGCATTTGAATGGAGGTGGGTTAGAATTTTATCATTTGTTGCTTCATATCTGTAATTGGTAAAGTTGAACAACTGAGTTCATGGGTGGCTGCCCGGCTGGTGTTTAAATGGACGCACATTGTAGAGTATACTAACTATGAACTTTTGATGTTTCAACCAAGAAAAAAATATAATCAAAAGAATAAAATATCCAAGATAGAATTGCTAAAAATGAGGGCACCTGTGATTTTATAACAGTGATAAATGACAATTTTTTTAGAAGTGCAATCCACCTTAAAGTGGTTGAGTCAGTCAATTCTGCCTCACAATATATATTGTGCTCCCCTAACATGAATGAAGCTTATAGTAATGTTAGCTTTTCATTCAATATTTTTTTTTTAAGTGTGCAGTTCATATTTTGGGAACTTATTATATATTTGTTCTTGTATCATTGCTTGCAGCTCTCCTGTGGTTTTTATCACAACATTTGTAACATTTTTCGCCCTGGTAATTGCTATAACAAAAGATCTTCCTGATGTTGAAGGTGATCGCAAGTAAGTTTTGGTATCCAGTTGTGTAAACATTGCAGTTCATTGATCTTATTTACCTGGGTTGCTGATATTGCATTTCACCTCTATTTCAATAAATTTGCATTTGTGTATGTACCTATAGTCATATGCGTGTGTGTGACTGTGTGTGTGTATGTTCTGCGTATAAAGCATAATCTGCTTCCACCCTTTAATTAGGTGTTGTATCTGATAAGGACAGAATGGGAAACATAATTAAAAGAGTGTGTATCAGGAGAAATAAAAGAAATGGGGAAAAGGATGCTGATGTGGCAAGAGTGGAAGGGGAGTGTGCGAGTTTGTTACTGGAGAGAGAAGATTCCCTAGGTGAGTAGAGTAGTTATAAAGAACGCGGGTCTGCATTGGGGGTACCTTTTGAGTGGGAATTGTATTCAGCTTTTGGGCTGTAGGGAGAGTGGCCTTCTCGAATTGGCTAAACTTGGTTGACGTTTATGTTTATCTTCAGTATATCAATATATTCAGTGAGGCATTATTCATATTCCTGTTTGTTCTGTATTCGACTGTATTAGTATCTAATATGGATTTGCATGTCATAACTAACTTCAGGTATCAGATATCAACCTTTGCTACAAAATTAGGAGTTCGAAACATTGCTTTCCTTGGTTCTGGAATTTTGCTGGTGAACTATATTGTTTCTGTTTTGGCAGCAATTTATATGCCTCAGGTGAATATAAACTTGCATAATGTGCCAATCACTTACATGAAATTCTTTATCTTTTCATACATGGAAACATAATCTTATGTACGTTCTGGAACTGTTGACAGGCTTTCAGGCGTTGGTTACTCATACCAGCTCATACAATTTTTGCAATAAGCTTGATTTACCAGGTTTGTTAATTGGATTAACAACTGTCAAGGCTGTCATTCTAGTTTAAGTGGACTTTCATAAATGTTTCAGGTGTTTTTTTTATGTAATCCCATTTATTCCTCCACCTACCCAGTCACCCCATTACTGTGAATAAAATATATTTGTTTTGTTTAGAGAAATGGGCAAGCTATTGAATTCTGTGTTGTCTGGAATTTCTATCGAGTATAACTTGGATAAATGTGTTCTTGAAAAATTTAAAAAGTAGTATTATATCAGTAATCACTAATCAGTCCACCAATAGCACAGTGACAATCAGATTTTTTTATATAATAGATTTATCATGTGTATATTAAATGATAAAAATTGGTTAGGTGTCATTAGAGTTCAAGATATCCATAATTCATAATTGAAGTTCTTAGAATGTGGGTTTGGGCCTAACTCAACCCTACAAAACTAGCTTATTAGATGAGGGTTGCCCTCCACTTATATACTTTAATTTGGCCATACTCACAACTAAGACAGGCTAAGGGGTGTCCGCAATTAAGTCAGTTTTTCCAACAAAAGTATTTCCCTATTTATGTAATCTCTAACACTCAATCCTACTTCCAAAACCTCTAAATTGAATAGAGAAGAAGAGTTATGTGGAACCTGCATCTTATCTTCAAAGGCCACAAGTTTGTTGAATCATTCAGTGTAAATTTCTCAGAAATTTTCCTCCTTTCCTTTGCTTAAAAAATAAAAAAGTTGGTGTTAGTGGTTTGAGATATTAGTAGACTGTCTAGTGCCCACCTTCTGATTTTAGGCCCCAAAAAACATGCAAGGAAAAGAAAAGAGAAAGATCCCCAAACTCTTCCCCCTTCCATCTAACAGGCTTCACCTGTTTTCAACTTCGTAATATTAGATGGCATAAGAATAACCTATTGTGATCAAGACTACAAGTGCTTAAAGATATCTATGGCATCATAAAAAATGTAGTATTTTAGGGTTGTTGATATTATAAAGCAAAGCATTTTGCCCCCTGTAGTGTTGTTGAGATTTGTCTATCACGTGCACTATGTATGCTTATTGGGACCTAAGTGCTATGCAGAAGATACTTAAGTTGCTTTCTCATTTTTATGTTTCTTAAATTCTCCAAAATAGATGCAAGCTGATATTGAAAAATAGGCATGACTTGCTTTCTTATATTTCAGGCATGGATATTAGAACAAGCAAATTATACCAAGGTAATCTATTATATCTTCTGGAAGAAAGTAATTGTAGCAACTTATTAACTGTTTCAATGCTCAGATATTCAATCTCGATTTTTGTCTCTTGAAACATAAAGACTACAGATGACACAAATCAGTTCAACTACTTATCAATACCCTGAACCTCCTTGTCACATTAGTTAATATCACGACTTATTGGTTGATTAAACACTTATACTGTGGCACTAAAGAATAGGTTGATTGATACAAATTTCATGCTAATTACTTTTATTATATTTTGATTAGGATGACAACCATGTCAATTGGTTTTTAAAAGAACTTGCTTTGCTTGTTCTAGTAGTTCCACTTTGTCTTTTGGGGATATATATAGAGATCAAGGTCTTTTATCAATGGAATATTAATAGTTCAATACTTGATTACTCTAGGTGGCAAAATACACTTACCCTTTTTTTGTTTTCAAAAAAAATATCTAGACTCCCACATCAATGGTTTAATAATAGGACTAAAATGAAAACATGTTTTGAAATATATTGTTTTGTATATATCTTTCTTGACACCATCTCTGCTAGTCTAAGTGTTGAACTTTTCATTCCTTATCTTTACTTTTCCACTATCGTTTAAGCTGCTTTTAAAATGTTTGATTGTATGCTGCAGGATGCAATATCAGGATTCTATCGATTCATATGGAATCTGTTCTATGCTGAGTATGCAATATTTCCTTTCATATAGCAAACCTTGCTACTTTTTTCTTGGGAAAAGGTGCATACGTGCATAGTTAGAGGGATCTTTTTTTAACAAGTATCAATTGGTAAACTAACTATCATTATTTTTTAACAATGAGTATTGTTGTATATAAATGTGATACTATTTGCTTTTACTTATGCCATTAACATATTTCATAATGTTACACTCACAATACCTCAATGCTATTCTTCGTCGATCATTTTTAACTGGGATTTTTTTTAAGTTGTCTGTGCAATGTAGTTTATGTTAAAAGCAAGCATAGAGATGTAGAAAGTAAAGACAAAATGTGTGTGTGGCATTTTTCAATTTGTGGATTTCCCTTTTGGGCGATGGGTCTGGCCATGGTGGATAATTTTAAAGTTGTGCTTCCTGCACCTCTGAGTTGCTTCCTAATTTTAAATGAACCATGTAGTTGCAAGTTTGTTTCTCCCCAATAAAAATAACTATCTAAGTATCACTAGGAAAGTTGTGTATTTTTTTTTGGAGAACATGGTATTGGTATGAAATAGTCCTGCCGAAAGCGGTGACTAATTTTCGTTGAAGACCTTGAGTGCACAAAAAGTGGTATGTATTCCTCTCCCAATACGATTTATTTCATATCCAATGGTCAATTAAGATTCGAACCATGAACCACTTGGTTAAGGAATACAAGCCGTTACCACTTGTGTCAAATGTTGTAGGTAGGAAAGTTGTGCATACTTTAGCTGATATTTGTGCTTAAATGTGTGCATCATTTAGGATGTGCTCGGTTTATCTTTGACTGGATAAATAATTTAGTTATTTTACCTTTCTTAGAATTCGAGTTTAGGCTTAACTCTATCTCACAATACTACTTATATATTACTATTTTGGCTATATTACTAGTCGATGTGAGATCTTATGCCTCTTTCACATTGAGGGTCAGATATCTCGAATGTAAAGTTTGCATGACTAGACATTTGTAGTTAGTTTGATAATGGTTCGATAGCGGATTTCTTCATAAGTCAAATAATAATTGTTATGATAGACTCTAATATCATCTTAAAGTTTGAATTTTGGCATAACTACACCATTAACTAATAAAAAAATAGGATAAGGATGACTTTTAAGATGTAATTATAAAAGTCAATACACTTATACATGGTTGTTTGCAATTGAATGATATTTCTGATGTCCCATAATAATCATCGTATAAGAAGAAAAATTTGTCCTAAAATAATTGTCATTTTAATTTTTTAATGTAATATTAATTATTTTTTCACTTTGATAATTATAATTAGAGTAAGGTAGTAACAGTTTATGAACAATTTACCCTTGTCTTTTTTATTTTGATTTTACATGAAATTTGAAATGATATTTATATGCTTAAAAATAAAAGCAGTAGTATAACAAGAAAATAGCTTAGATGAATACACATTGTGAGTAATAGATTAAGGTAGTTGAATGGTAAGAATGACGAAAGAAAAGTAAAATATGCTAATGGTTTATATGTTTAACAAATTGCAATTTTAGATTTTTTTTTTATAAATTTAAGATGTGACTTACTTCTTATAAAAAAAATAGAAAACTGTTTATTTTAAGTCAGATTAGTTTAGACAAACACATCGTAAAACTGTTTATTTAATATAATTTTTTTTATATAAGGTTAAACAAACCGGCAAAAAATTCTCATGCTAGTTATTTGTAAGAAAAATCCTAAGTACAACGGAATGAGATGACAGTGTTGGTGGTCATTGGTCACAAAATAAGGAAAGTGTAGCAAAAAATGAATTTGTTTTCATTATGGATGGCAAAGGAAGATTAATTGGAAGAACATTCGTGATTTCATTGGCTGCTAAATTGCAAAAGCCTTTTAAGAAGTAATGCGTCCAATTTACAAGGAAGAATAGGATTTTAAGAGTAATAAAACAGTGGATAATCACAACGATGATTGCCTAGAAATGAATGAGAATGTAGGATTTGATAGAAGAAAGAAAATGGAGTGACAACTAAGTAAATGTTTTAGAAATTATATATTATAAATAGATTGTAAATTCTATATATTACATTTCAGTGATAGATGTCTAATCCCTTTATTTATGTTTAAATAAAGAAGAACTAGTTGCTTGAAGTTAATATTTTTCAATTGTTTTGGAACTGTCGTTTATAAAAGCAGCCATCATATGGTGACAAAAAGTGCAGATGTGTAATATAACTAATATTAGCCATGGAATTTGAGATTTGTTTGTTATGCTGCCAATCATTGTAACTTCCAATTCCATCATCAAATGCATTTATCACCGGTTCTTATTTTCATTTTCATTTTCACTCATACAAATTATCAAAGTAAGTAATTCATAATGTAATTTTCAAGTGCAGCTCTATCATTCATAATTCCACTCCAAATTGAACATAGAGGCATGTATTATTTATATACATTGGACATATCTCAAACCTCAATCCAACAGTGTATTTCTTGATAGATATTAAGGATTGGAAACACTCAGTAACAATTTTAGTGTTATAATATAATCTTACTCTACCTATTTCCTCATGTTATCATATATAAGATAAATATAGTAGCACACAGTTTGAAGGATAACATGAGAAATCCCCAGAGAAATTTGCTGCATAACTATACATGTAATTAATGATTTGCAAGTTGCTATTATCTCAATCTAGATTGGATGAAAGAAGCCAATCAGATTCTCTCCTCATTTGGAACCAGAACTTACAAATTTCTTTTGTTCCTCATCCATCACATGACCTACCAAAACTACATGGCTTTAAAGAATGGCATCAAAAGATTGCAAAAAGAACTACTATGTCATTTTCTCAACAGAAGTGAGTGTCACCCCTTAATTGCTACTTCATCCTATGTATTGTCAGCTTAATATACTGGCTATTTCAGGAAATTGGAGCATCCAAAGGAGGGGGAAAAGCAACATGAGGGCTGAAGCGAGACAAGGGAGGGATACTGGGTGATGGAGCTGTTGTTCTTGTCCTTGGAGACAGATTTTGCTGCTCCAGAATCAAATTCTGAAGCTCTAGAGGGTAGTCTCTCATGCAACCAATTCGAGGGCCTGCACCTGTTGTCCATTTAGTAGACAAGTGATTGGCCAATTGATATGATTTCCTTCCTTTGTGTGAATCTATCCTCTTCAAGATTGTCTCCTTTGGAATAGTATTCTCCTCTTCTTCATCTTGATCTTCAACAAACATGTTTGATTTGGAAACCATGAATTCTGCCTCGTTTATAAATGATTCTTCTGCTGTCTCATAACCGCATTCTGATACTGCAGTTGGAGAATAAAATTTGGTGCGAGGACCATTTGCTAGCTCTCCGAAAATGTCATATGTGACTCGTTTTGGTATCTCAAGTTTAGCTATTTTTGATCCTAGTCGTACCGACAATCTTGACAAGGGTTGTTGATGATTTGAATCAGCATTAGAATCCTCATTTCTCAAGTCAGGCTGATCTTTGGCTAATGTGCTGGAACTTTCAGTTTCAATCTTTGGAGGTTCCACTGCCTCTGAAGGATTGTCTCGGAAGACATCTTGGTTAATTTTGGCCAAGTCTTCTTCAACTGGATTTTTCTGAATATAAGAAAATGGAAATTAGCTAATTTTCTATGCATGCAGTCATGGCTAAAGTTAATAGCTATCTAAATATAACTCTCTATCCCAAGTAAACTAGTATGAGATTATAGTGAGTGTGGAGTTAGGTTAATCTAGGAGTTTTAAGTTTCTTCAGTCATGTAAATGCTGAATGGAAATTTGTATTAGATTGATCTTATACTGCAGCAAAGTCACCATTTAGTCATTTACCTTTACATCTGTAAGATCCACATTATTCTCCTTAAGGAATGACACGAGTTCCTCAAAATTTTCTTTTGTTGGGAGATAATGCCCACTGTGAGGCCAAACTGCCTTTGGAGTTGAAAAAGTCTACCGTCAGTATGCTATACAACGGCATATAGAAAGCAAAGGAATGCAATATACTAAATCTGTTGTCAAAAATCTTTTGGGTTTATGTCCATTTTCATACCTTAAGAATACCATCCTTTGCCACTAATGTACCAGCAGACAATGTGGCTCCCCCTGCAAGGAAGCTTGAATGTTGAAATGTGCCCTTGTTCTTCTGCCCAACATAAAGAGTCTTGGAAGTACTAAGTACAAAAATCCACTTTGCATCTTCTGTTGTTTCAACAGGTTGCCTACTAATCTTGTACAAGAGCCTCCCATTCTCAATAACTACTTCATAAAATTTTCTTTCCTCCTGCAAAAGAAACAACTTTTAAAATTACTTTTACTTGTTGCTTGACGGTCAAGCTATATAATAGCTCTGAGTTTTTCTCAAAAATAAAACATTGTGGCCTGTTCATAACCTATTTTAACATGAGATTGATCCTTCTTGTTGATAAAAGAAGAAAAAAAAAGTGAAATCAAAGGGAACAAGAAACTCACTGGACCCAGATACTTGATGCATTGTTGCTGAAGTTTTGTCCTAGTACATCTGTCAGACAGTACCTCCTTGCCATCCCCAATATCAAGCCTACACTTGTAGATTGATTTATCCATCAGTTTGATTCAAAGTTACTTGTTGAACCGATTAAATTTTTCATTCTGGTTTCATTCTTACCAATAGAAGAAAGGTTGATAGCTATCACAGCGAAGCCATTTGACATAATAAAATTGAAGATTATGACCATAGCGATGACGGGGGTCAATCTGTTCAAGTTGATAACCAGTTAGAGAAATTAGCAGTTTATTTTGAACTATATCACTTTAGCTATGAGACTTACTGCCTCTAGCCAGTGCTGCAAAGCAAGTTTGCGAGCCTTCATATCTTTAGATAGTCCCTTTCCAACCTATTAAACAGAGAAAAAATAAAAACAAATTACTAGTCTTTCAAGCTACAACATCAACCATTCAACATATTATAATGCAAGTCATCTGAAAACCTACCTTGGCAGCTCTCTTTCTTGCCCTTGACCAACGTGAAATGGCCGTCTCCGGTTTCTCAATGTCAAAAAATGATATAGAACTGCGCTTCAGTTCAGCAAAATCCAAAGCCTTCCACCTATACATATGAATTTAATTTAGTAACATAAACAAGATTATGAACATCTTTGTGTTTGATAGAGAACACACGCACACATGAGTTATGGAAGATTTTTTTATTCCCTTCTCTTTCAACTTAATTTGAAAGTACTCTGAGATTGCTCCAAGACTCCTAAATCTAAAAGTGTACACCCTCATACAAAAGATGATGAGAGTATATGCCCTGACAATGTAAAGAATCTTTATCTTATCATCCATTCACAAGCTGCCATGTAATGGTAAGTTTCTTGGCTTTTACAATAACTACCTTACAAGTTATAACTACCTTGATTTCTAATTTGTTGACAGTGTAAAAAATTTTAACTGATGGAGGAAGTATCAAATAAAATGGGCAATGTTTCATGTAAATTCCAACTGTGTTTACCCAGGTAAATTTCATGTGTTGAAACTAACCATCTCTGCTCTGCAAGAACTGCACAATCTGCAAGTTGCCTCCTTGTCCTAAAACTTTTGTAAACTTTCTGCAACCTCAGTGCAGCTTGGTTCCATTGATTCTGTGTCTCCAGCATTGATGAATAGAAGTTCTTCTCCAACCAGTCACCACAATTGTATCTAGTACTCTTTGTGCTCCCTGATTTACCAAACAAGTCATCATTTTCCATATCTGCTGGAGGAGATCTTAAAGAAAGCACGGTCTCCAACTCAACGGATCCCTGCACAGTTTGGTTTCTTTAAGTCAAGTTTATATATAACTTCTTGTCTGAATTTGATTCACCTAAGAGAAACACCCGTAATACTATCCAAATCAACTAATTTGCAAGATAGGGTTTTTCTCATTTAACAAACTGCTATAAATATATCTTCAAATAATCAACATCTTAATCAACAAAATTTATGGAGTCCAACCAAGTTAAAAGGAAAGAAGAAAAAGTAGAAGCTATGCTTAACATTTTCTTTTATGTAGTATACATTAAGATCTTCAAATCTTCACCTACAAAGGTTGATGAGTTTCTTTATAGACTCTTAGCATTCTTGGTCCTTTATGGAAAGAGGAAGGAAACCCAATGCACAAATTGTAATAAATTCCAATAATTTTTATTTGCATTTAGAAATTTTCGTAGCAGGCGGCATTGCTTGACAACATGACTAGCCTCATAAGCATTAATCAAAAGGGGGGAGTTTACAATCTAACAGTTAACATTTACTGATAAAAAAACATTAATCAACTTTTCTGTTCCAATATCTTATCCAGAAAAAAACAAATCATAATTGAAATTAAGAAAACAAGTTGTAGCAATAATTCCAAGGGACAGTAGTTTTAAGAATTGATCCACATTACAAAAAAGACTTGTCAGTCGCTTCAGACAAAAGGGAATCATCAGAAAGGATTTCACACAATCCAAACAAAGGAATATAGAATAAACAATCAAATCTTCAAATATCAATGTCAGCCAATGCTGTAAAAAAAAATTGAAACATTATCCAACATTGCAGAAGCAACAATGCAAGAGAAGAAGAGGGGTTAAGGGACATTGTCATTGTTGGTATAAATAAACAATAACCCTAAAAAAGAAATGACATATTGTTCTTTATTTCCTTAACAAGCATGTTGCTCAATTATATTGGTCATGCTTTTAGACCATCATTTTCCTCCTATCTTTACACCTCCAACGTAACAAAACGAAAAAAAAAAAAAAAAAACAAAAGAGTGACATGGTTGGCATCAAACCGGCCCAGAAAACATGCAACCAACATGGCACATTTTCAATCATAATAAGAACCAGAAAACATTGTCAAATTAATATTATTACTCTCCATTCCAATATATTTGAATATTAAAAATGACAACATCCTAGGCCAACACCATATACACTAAACAACAATGGTATTGTTATATATTAATGTTATGAAGGAGCATATACCCTGAATATTTGACACTGGGACCAAGGGAGAAGAACGGCTCAAGGAGGTATTGGTGCAGAGAGAGAGAGAGGTTCAACAACAAATTAGCAAAAGGGTGGAGAGTGAAAATGAATGTTAAGAGAAAAGAAGGAAGGGGACCCCAGAAAGGAAGTGGCACAAATGGAGGGTGACAATGTATGAGAGAGAGAGCGAATAATGAGGGAACAGAGGATCGAAGGGAATATTGTGTGAGGAGAAAGAAGAAAGAGGTTAATTCACTTCTTTTTTCGGAAGCATTACAGGGTGGCTAAGCTATGCTAGGTTGTGTATGTAGTATTGCTCTCTCTTCCTGTTGCAATGCTTAATGCAAACACGTTATGCTATTTGCTATTCTTGGCTTTCTTGCACCATCTTTATATAGAGAGAAAAAATTTGGAAAAAGAGAATGAAAGCGAGATTTTTTTTATTTTTTTTATGACATGACCGTGGAAACGCTAAATTAAAAAGGTAGGTTTGTTTGAACTTTGGAGTAAAGTGAGACATGCAAGCTGGTATCTCTGACTCTGACTCACCCACATGGGGTTTCCTCTTTTGCCTTTTCATTCTACAGGGACATGCATGGTACAGTTCAACGAGTTTATTCGTTTTTTTCTCTTTTTTTTTTCAATGAAAATATATGCATACCAATCTTTTACCAAAAGATTATGGCGTCAGAAGAATTCAAATTCACACTCATAAAAAAGTTAAAAGTTCATTTTGAATCCTTAATCATTTGTGGCAATTTTTATTAGCATGAACACAATTTTTTTTTTATAAATATTTAATCTAATTACATATTTTAACTTTAAATTTGAAATTATTAAATAAATTAGAACAATCATATCCCATTTGATTAACATGATTGGTGATAATTAATATACATTTTCATTTGTTAGTAAATTTTAGTTAAATTTAAAAATTAATTATTATAATTAAGTTCTTTAGTTTTTTTAACTCAATTACATTTTTATTATTGTTATGATAATTTTTAAAAATAAATAATGATTATATTTTGAACAAAAGTTTTTTTTTAACCCGACAAAACAAAACAAAATATTGACCGGGTAGGTTATGCTTGGTTTTTCTTTTTGACATGAAGGTTAATTATGCTTGTTTTTAAGGTGTAACATTTTTGTTTAGGAATATTACATTAGTAAATAAATAAAAAACAACAAAAGTAATATTTTAACCGAAAAAATAACTGTTAAACTTATCATTATCAATAGTATTTAAAGATCTAACAAAAATTATCTATTAATACGTGGATATATAATGAAAATAAAAAAATACTCGTTTCTTATATGTCACAGTTTCTTCTTCTTTTTAAAAAAATGCCACACTTTAGTTTGAGAGAGTAGAACTTATATAACTATAGAAAACTTTAATTATTATACGCATAAATTTTTAATTTTTTCCAATTAATTTAAATTCGTAAGTATTACCTTACATTGTATTATTAGATTGTCATGCTTATGGCAATAGTAAAACACAAATGATAAATAATTAAATGGATAAATCATATTTTTTGTCCCTAAAAAAAATGTAAAGTGGTGACAATCAATTCTTGAAAGAACAAAAAATATGATTTAGTTTTTGATTTTGTAAAAAGTTTGACAATTGCATCTTATGATTAGATTTTGCAAGACTAATTTAAGATTAAATTATATTACACTTTCAGGTGACCATTTATCCTAATTAAATCTTTAAAATATGTTGGCCAATATTTAATTTTTGTATTACGTATTATTACGGATAAATAAAGATAGGGCCAATTATCTTTATTTCAAATATTTGAATTCTCAACCCATTATCCTAACCACGAATGAACAAAAGATATATTATCGTAACCGCTATCTTTCAGTTATCCATATCTCCGAATATCTTGGTAAAAGATAGTGAGCCTCAACCGTCAATCCATCAGGGTCCAGGTTAGTATCCTATAAATAAAGCACTCACCATGGTGAAAGGTACACACAATTCTGACTCTCTCTTTTCTATTCACACAGCACACACTGCACGCTAATCGTGTCGTGTATCTCTGTTGTGATATTCTTCTTCCTTGAGTTGCTTCAACCCTATAAGCATCTTAAGTGAAAGAGAGCCTGATCCTATATAAAATCATCCAACAATCCTTGTTGGACATTTTTGTTCTCTCTGAGCAGAACAGTGGCGCCGTCTGTGGGGACGATAAACTTCGAATCCCACCAACTCACAATGGTAAACACCAGAAGGCACCAGGTAGCTAGACGCAACGAACCACCCAGGAATTTGAACCTGGAAAATGTGGTGGTAGAAGATGCAGTTTCCCATACTGCCTCATCCCGCGCAGGACCAGCAACCCGCACGCCGGCCAGCCCATCACCAGCCGCAGAGGAAGAACCAGAGACTACGCAACGTTTCATCCAGAATGCTCTACATTCCCTTCTAACTCGAATGGAGAATCTGGAGAAGCGTTACGAACTCTAGCGACAAGAAGATATTCAACATTTGATAACCCAGTTGGACGAACGCAGTGCTAAACGCAGAGAAGAGGAACGTCGTCACTTCCAGGATGCCGAACATCCGGTGCGCAATGTGGAAAACACAGCAACGGTGCATATTGAGCGACCCCATGCAGCAGCAAGAAGACAGGGACCAGAGACATCCGCACTGCCGAGACTGGCAATAGGGACCCAGTCGATCAGTTCGAGTAAGGCAGAGTATCTCGTTCTCGATCGTATAACGAGGGACCTCACATTTCCTCGGCCATCGTCCCAGACTGTACTGCTGAGGAAAGACCAATAGGAGAGATCATACGCTAACATGGACGAGAAGGTGGCACTTATCAGAGGAAATATCGCCGGGGCCATCAGAATAATAGCCAGTTCGTCGATAAGATTGTGGATGCTCAATTCTTGGAAGACTTCGACGGTTCGTTCTTATCCAAATATGATGGAAGCTAGGATCCTCAGGTACACATTGATGAATTCGACATGCAAATGTGCGTTCGAGGTATTGACGAACCCATAATCTCACGGATCTTCGCTACCACTTTGACCGGAGCCGCCCAAACCTAGTTTCATTCTCTCCCGCCACGTTCCATCCATAACTTCTAAAATTTTGGCCAGAAGTTCTTGTTAAATTTCGCGACGAGTAAGAAGCAGCCAAAATCCGAGTTCGCTTTGGGTAAAATACGCCAGCAGCCCGGCGAAACATTGCAGAGTTACCTGGATCGATTCAAGGAAACTGCCTTACAAGTTCAAGGCTTGGAAGAAAAGGTTCACGTTCATCTCATCTCAGCCAGGCTCAACGGATCCTCCCGTCTCGCCAAGTCGATTTACAATTACAAGGATCCTGTGAAGTCTTTAAACGAGTTCAGAATCCGATCCAAGAAATACTTGGAGTTGGAGCAGATGGAGATCGCTAACTCGGCTCCGAGGGAAAACAAAAAACCCTCATCGCCATGGAGCCGACGTCAGGAAAATGCACAGCCCGAATAGTCCAACTGACATCTTGCAAATATTCCCATTGGCCGACCTCCACGACGCATTCCTGACCCCCGTTTCAGGCCCGGGAGGTATGAATCGGAGTTTGACAAGTATGCTCCACTGACTACTACAAGAGGTCAGATATGGAAGGAAGTGGCTTTCACCGAGATGAGGAAAGTCGACCGTCCTCCTCCAATAGTAAGAAGAGAAGGATTGGATTACTCCCGGTACTGCGGTTTTCACAACGGACCGGGCCATACGACTGATCAGTGTTGGGAGCTCCGAGATGCAATAGAAAAGTTTGTTCGTAAAGGCAAACTGTGACAATATGTAATTCGAACTCAGGGGCACCAAGGCAAAAGAAAAAGTAAACAGGAGAATAAACATCGAGACGACAAGAAGAGCAAGAAAGACGAGGAATTCTCGGAGCCCGAATTCGAATGTAATGTCATTTCGGGGGGAATGGGAGGAGGAGGCGATACGGCCAACCAACGAAAGAAATATCTCAAAGAAGTGATGTCAGTAAGAGATCAGCCAAGGTTCAAGGAAAGCAGCAAGGGAAGCAGTAAGAAAGCTATGCCCCCGTTGATTTATTTCACGGAGGAAGATATGAAGGGGGTGGTACCCGATCACGAGGACGGTCTCGTCATAACAGGGACCATGGCCAATTTTTGGGTCAAAAGGATATTCGTTGACAATGGTAGCTCGACCGACATCATTAACTTGAGTGCATTTAAGAAGATGAATCTGAGGAAAGAAGACTTGAAGCCATGCCAAACCATGTTGATAGGCTTCAATGGGGGAGACACCGGCTTGAAGGGTGCTATTGATCTTCAACTCACGCTGGGAACGAAGGAAGGCTTCAAGTTAGAACGGGTTACATTTACCGTCGCCGAGTTCTCCTCGCCATATAACATTATCCTGGGCAGGCCAACGCTTCACAAATGGGACATATTGATGTTCACCAAGCATCAGAAGATGAAGATGATCAAGCACCTCGACAGAGTCATTACGATCTGCGGGGACCAGAAGGAGTCCAGGCAATGTTACTACAATACAATCAAGGAAAACGAGGGCGGCCCATCTTCCCCACCTCGGATAAGGCAAGGAGATCCGGTAGAATCTCGTATCGAGACATATTCATCCCGAAATTCAGTCAATCTGGTAGAGCTAGATATACGGGATATCGAGGAATGGAGACCAGAGCCGATGGACGAGCTTGAAGATGTTCAGATCGGAAGTTCTCCAGAACAAATCGCGAAAGTAGGCAAACAGTGTGATCCAGAAACCAAGGGCAAATTAATCCAATGCCTGAGGGGAAAACCAGGATGTCTTTGCTTGGAAGGCTTCCGAGATACCTGGAATCAAGCCTACTTCTGTTGCCACATGTTAACAATTTATCCTGGCTCCAAACCGGTGGCACAGAAGAACAGGAAGCTCGGCCCGGACAGAAGGCAAGCTTTGGCAAAGCACATTAAAGAATTGGTGGATGCCGGATTCATAAGGGAAATACAGTATACGACGTGGCTCTCCAATGTAGTAATGGTGAAGAAGTCCAATGGGAAATGGCAAGTTTGTGTTGATTACACAGATTTGAATAAAGTCTGTCCCAAAGACTCATACCTGATGCCGAGTATTGATCAACTTGTAGATAACTCGGCCGGTTTCCAATTACTATCGTTTATGGACGCTTACTCCGGGTATAATCAGATACCTATGCATCCAGATGATCGAGAGAAAATGGCGTTCTGAGGTATCGAAGCAAATTATTGCTACGACGTGATGCCTTTCGGATTAAAAAATGCCAGAGCAACTTACCAGCGGATGATGAACAAGGTCTTCGCAGATCAGATCGAGCGCAACATTGAAGTTTACATCGACGACATGATCACGAAGACACCGACAACTGAAGATCATATCCAGGATTTGGAGGAAATCTTCTAGAAACTAAGGCAGCACAACATACGCTTGAATCCGCTGAAGTGTGCTTTTTGGGTGAAGGCCGGGAAGTTCCTGGGATTCATGTTGACTCATTGGGGGATAGAAGCAAACCCGGATAAGTGTAAAGCTGTTCTGGACATGCAGTTTCCTTCTAATAAGAAAGAAGTCCAATAGTTGACGGGAAGAATGGCGGCCTTAACCCAGTTTCTTCCAAAATCCGCGGAAAAGGCCTTCCTTTTTTCAAATTATTAAAGAAGGAAGCCAGTATAGGATGGAACTAGGCATGTGAGGAGGCTTTTCAGAAGATTAAAACATGCTTAGCCTCACCCCCAGTACTCTCGAGACCAGAGCCCGGGGAAACGCTCATTTTGTATCTCTCGATCGGGGAGGAGGCCATCAGCGCGGTCCTAGTCAGAGAAGTTGGCAAGTCTCAGTCGTCGGTTTATTTTGTGAGCCGAGCTCTTAAGAACTCAGAATTACGATATCAGAAGGTCGAAAAGGTGGCTTTTGCTCTGCTTACCACGGCAAAAAGGCTTCGCCCGTATTTTCAAAGCGATACCATTGTCGTAAGGACAAATCAGCCCATCCGGCAAGTGTTACACAAGTCGGATTTGGCGGGAAGAATGATGAATTGGGCCATTCAACTATCTGAGTTCGATATCCAGTACGAAGCTCGTCACGCCATCAAGTCTCAAGCCTTGGCAGACTTCATGGTGGAGTTAACTCCCACATCATCCACCCAGCAGGAGAATAGGGTGTGGAAAGTATATGTCGATGGCTCATCCAATGCTAAGGGAAGCGGAGCCGGGATTATCGTCGAAAACCCCGAGGGCGTATCACTTGAACAATCACTGTAGCTTAATTTTCCGACTTCTAATAATCAAGTGGAATATGAAGCACTGATTGCTGGGTTGAAACAGGTCAAGGAGCAGGGAGCATCAAGAGTCAATGTCTTCACTGACTCACAACTTGTTTCAGCACAGATCAAGGGGAGGTATCAAACCAAGGGCCTTTTACTAGCTAAATATCTAGCTAAAGTAAAGGAGATCATGACAGAGTTTGATGAAGTTGTCGTCGCCCATATCCTAAGGGAGGAGAACGCCCGAGCCGACATATTGTCAAAACTGGCTAGCACGAAAGGAACGGGTAACCACCGAACAGTCATCCAGCAGGAGCTTGCCCAGCCTGCGTGCATCATGGTCATCCTAGTTGCTGAAGACTGGAGGAGGCCTATCATCAGTTACTTAGAACAAGGGATAGTTCCAGATGAAGGACTAGAGGCAAAAAGATTGATCCGAGATGCTGCTATGTACTTAATTATCGGCAGCGAATTATACCGTCGAGGCCTCCATACTCCACTACTATTATGCTTAAGCTCAGACCAAGCTGAATACGTACTCACCGAGATACATGAAGGGATTAATGGTCAGCATATGGGCGCAAGGGCTTTGGCATTAAAAGCCCTTCGTGCAGGATACTTTTGGCCGACGATGAAGGCAGGCGCAGCAAAGCATGTAAATAGATGTGACAGTTGTCAAAAACATGCAAAGATATTATGGATCCCTCCATCCGAGCTCAGTTCAATCACAGCACCGTGGCCTTTTTACAAGTGGGTCATGGATCTTTTAGGACCATTTAAAGCAACGGAAGGACATATGAGATGGCTAATAGTGGCCGTTGACTATTTTACCAAGTATATTGAGGCCGAGGCCTTGGCTGTTATCACCTCGGCCCGTGTTCAAAAATTCTTGGAGCGCAGCATAATAGCGAAGTTTAGAATTTCGGCAGAACACAATTCGCCGATAACACCTTTAAGGCGATGATGACCGGGTTCCACATCAAACATCACTTTGCCTCAGTAGAACACCCACAATCTAACGGCCAGGCAGAAGCAGCAAACAAAATCATTCTCGACGGATTAAAGAAACGAATGCAGGAAGCCGGCCCAAACTGGGTGGAACAACTTTACTATGTTCTATGGGCCTACAGAACTACGGCCCAAACAGCTACTGGAGAAACTCCGTTCAGGATGACGTATGGCTGTGAAGCAATGATACCTGTGGAGATCGGCCAATCATCTTGGAGAAGGCGGCATACGTCCCAGATAGAAGACAATAATGCTGCACTAGCCGTCGAGCTGGATTTAATAGAAGAAGTCCGCACCGCGGCACATTGTCGAGATTTATATAGAAAGCAAAAGTTGGCCCAGAGATTTAACAAAAAGGTAAAGCCGAGGTCTTTTGAAGAGGGTGATCTCGTGTTACGATGAGCACATATTGGAAACAAAAATGCCCGAGATGGGAAGTTAGCAACAAATTGGGAAGGGCCGTACCGGGTTGTTCAAAATCTGGGGCAAGGAGCATATTTGCTAGAGACTTTAGAAGGCAAACAAGTCAAACGGACGTGGAATGCTGACAAGCTAAAGAGATATTACAGCTGAAAATGTACAACTGAGATTAAAAATCCATGTGTTTCCCTTTAATTGGCTTCAAGTCCGTCATAGAGATCATGGATACCATGTGTTTCCCTTTAATTGACTATAAGTCCGTCATAGGGATCATGGACCAATGTTCTTGCCATGTGTTTCCCTTTAATTGGCTATTGAGTCCGTCATAGGGATCATGGAAGTTCATTGCGTGTTTTCCTTTAGTAGGAATCACGAAGTAAATTTTTCATGTGTTTCTCATTAACCGATTATGTAAACCGGGAATATGACACCCGTACAAATCTGTCATTGAGATCATGAAATTTATGTAATCTTCGAAGAATATTAATAAAATCCTTATTGTAAGGAAATTATATAAATTGTGCACAAATTTGGAGGGCTTAGTCGTTGTTTTGTATTATCTCAGCCCTGATCAAGCCGACGTAACTACTTATTCATGGATGAATCATCGGGTACACCGAAAGAATTACATCTATAGATTAATGTTATGAAATACACTAACAGTTGCTAAGACTGGAATATGATTCCAAAATGATATTGAAATCCCGACCAACGATTCGGGTAAGATAATACTTGGCCATTGGAGCCAAAATATGAAAAAAGCAAAGCAAGTCAAGGACGGTAAAAGCCGAATGCATTAATAGAAGAAATTGTGCAAGAAATTGTACGTATTGATAAAAATATTCAAAGATTGTTTGGAGAAAGCAATTGAAATTACAAGTAAAACCGGCATCCCGTCCCTTCAATCATCTCCCCGGGTTTGATCCTCCTCGGGCATGTCCATCGTGCTTGGCTCCTCCTCCTCACTGTCGGAGATAGTCAGCAACCGGCCACCACCAACGTAGGATTTGAAATGCATGCCCATGGTATTCAGCTCGATGTTGGGGTTCAAGAAGCGGATCTGATCCAGAGCGCTGTTGAAAGAGGCTTCCGTAGACCGGGCTACTTGCGATCGCACGAACATAAGTTCGTTGTTGGTATCAGCTAAGTCTTTATTCTTCTTGTCATCAAGGGCGAGCAGCTGATTGCAACGGTCGCGAGCATCCCGAACCCTACCCCGAATAACGGATAGATCATGTTCCAGTTTGGTCACCGCGGCACGAGAGGACTCTGCTTCTATTCGGGAAGCTTCAAGCTGAGCCTGGGAAGCCTCAAGCTCGGAGGACATTTTAGCTACCGATTCTTGTGCCTCCATTGTCTCGGCTCGAGATGCCTCCAAATCCCTGGCCGAAGTCGCCATATTCTCCCGAGCTAGATCGAGCTCCTGTTGAAGTCGCTGAGTCTCGTTTTCATAAGCTTCGAGCTCGGCAGCCACCTTGTAAGCCTTTTTATTTAGAGTGGCCAAGCTTTCAATCAAGGTGGCACTCTTCAAGCAGGCTAGCTCGAACGTGCTTAGCTCCTCCATCTCAGCGTCCGAAAAGGGCACCAGTTCAGAATACCTTTTGGGTGCCCGAGCAACTTGAAAAAATTCCCGAGTGACACCCTTTTCCCAAAGAGTTCGGGCGCCAGTTGAATATGTTCTTCAGGAGACTCGGGCACCAGAGTAAGGGTATCAGCAGTGGCCGGTGCTTCCAGGACGACATCCGCCATAGGGGCATCGAGGTCGACCACGGGTGCCTCGTGCATGGGCGAAGAGGTTGGAGGAGGAACTGATGTGGCCTCCGAAACGGGATCGGCAAGAGCTGGGGTTGGAATGGGGTCAGCAGCCTTCGCCTTGCCTTTCCCCTCGGCCACCTTCCGTTTCTTCTGGGATTGGAGGGCCACAAGATGATCAGGCCTTGGAATGGGAGCAGAATCCATTTCGACCGCTGCACAATAACATAGAAGTGAGAGTTAACAAGAAAGAATATGAATTTTTATTCTTATCATCATCAAAGGAAATTCAAACTAACCACATTGAATATAATAAGCTATGGGAGCCAGACTCTGCGATTCTTTGTAAGACATTATACGAGCTGCAGAGGAAGTGTCGGAATTCGACAACCGAGTCTTGTTGGTACGATAGAAAGCGGGAGGAAGGTCATGATGACTGGAAGACCAGTATAATGGGAACTTCCAGGATCCCGAAGGTGAATCAGAAGTGTTTGAGAAGAAGGGATGTTGGCCGGGTTCGGCAACAACTTTAAAGAACTTATCTTTAAAGCCCTTGAAAGACTCAGCGTACAGGGAAAAAAGCCTACGGTCAGAGTGGTCGCGGTCATTACGACCTCGGAACGAGGTCCACCCTTTCCTATCGGCAGGCTCTTTGCCTGATCGGTCGATATGAACAGTAAAAAAATAAAAGAATAAGGAATAAGTGCAAAGGATCTCTAGTTTTTGACATAAAATTTCAAAGGCTTGCATAAAAGCCCAACCGTTAGGGTGAATTTGGGAAGGGGTGACATGCAGATGGTCTAACACCCGCATTTGAAAGTCGGAAAAGGGAAAACGAACTCCCAACCAGGTAACTACATCCCTATAAAAGAAAAAGAATTCGGGATCATCCCCTTCTCGGGTAGAGCAAATAGGCTCATCCGGGCGGGGAAGGCAGACATGAAAACCCTCCTGAATCCCAAGAGGGAGTGAGGTAAGGCTTTCGGAATCCAGCACCGAGGTGTTACGCAACACCTCGTGGGTAACCCAGGGATATCTACCTGTTAAGGCAGGAGAGAGAATTTGAGAGCGAGACCCGACCGAGGATTCCTAAACAACTGTCATGGGAGACGAGTCCATAATTACCTACGACAGTAGAAAAAATGACAATTAATAAAGTACCTGGAGGATGAATCATCAAAGGACTAAGATCCAACGAGGCCCGAGCCGATGTTGGGGGATCTTCAACAGAAATCAACACACTGACCCTAAGATCCGATCTGCTTATTGGAGTATTGTTCTCTTTTGGGAGGGGCTTAGGAACAATAATGGGATTATGTCAGCATCGATCTAGTAAGGCATCGGCCTGTTTATTGAGATCAATGCTTGCTAAGTATAAAAATTCATCAAGACATTTTGAACAGGGTTTAAATTGAGTTTCAAACTGTGGTTCAGGTATGTAGCTGTTTCTAGAATTGTCTGAAGGGGCACTACTTGAAGGAATGGGAGTCCTAGAGGGAACCCTAGGTTCTGATGAAAGTAGTGCAGACCTTTGATGTGATGATGACCCTAATCTAGAGGACCCTAACCTAGAAGGATTGGGAGGTTTGGGAATAGGGGCTTTTGATCTGCCAGGACCGGAGGAAGCCCGAAACATGACTTTTTCTTCTCCTCTTCGGGAAGAGGAACACCAAAAAACCAGAATGTAGAACGAGTAGGAACCGTTCTGCGGATCCGTGCCTCTTCCTCAGGTGTATATTTCATGGAATGGATTATAATGAAAATGCACAGGAAATGGAAACAATGGGAAGTAAAGGGAATATGCAAGAAAATATTGAGACTCAAGACTCAAGTGGAACATGATGGAAAGCAAAAAACTAAAATGGCTATAAGTAAGAGAAGAGTATAAAAGAAAAATACCTGGAATGAGTAAAGGTTGAAGACAGGAGGAGTGACAATAAGGAACGAAGAACACAGATGAAGCGCAAGTGAGAATGAGAACGCAAAAGTTGCAAAGACGAAAAGTGAAATAAAGCACCAAGAAGAAATGAAACGGAAAAGGCATATAAGACAAAAAGAGTAACCGCCAGAATAGAAAAGGTTTGGAGTAATAACTGACGGATGTGGAAAGACATGGAAGGGGCAAAGACATCATTACAGGAAGGAAATGATTAAAGCGTGCAAAGAAATGACAGCATTAAATCAGCGGGACACGTGTCAGTTGTAAGAGTGAAGTCGCTTCATTTCCCGATACTCATAGCTTTTCAGGCTACTTTGAAGAGACAAGAGATAGCTCGGCAGTGGCAGTGATTGGAGATGACTTGCGAAAGCTTCGTCAGCCAGGCCAATTACCTCGGTAAGGGGCAAGCTATAGTAACTTACCTCGGCTTGGAATTTCTAAACTTAACCGGTCCTATTTACTGATACATCCCGGTCATCCAGAGTACTAGATAACCGGGCTAAGGGGCATCTGTTACGGATAAATAAAGATAGGCCCAATTATCTTTATTTCAAATATTTGAATTCTCAACCTATTATCCTAACCACGAATGAACAGAAGATATATTATCGTAACCGCTATCTTTCGGTTATCCATATCTCCGAATATCTTGATAAAAGATAGTGGGCCTTAACCGTCAATCTATCAGGGTCCAGGTCAGTATCCTATAAATAAAGCATTCACCATGGTGAAAGGTACACACAATTCTGACTCTTTCTTTTCCATTCACACAGCACACACTGCACGCCAATTGTGTCGTGTATCTCTGTTGTGATCTTCTTCTTCCTTAAGTTGCTTCAACCCTATAAACATCTTAAGTGAGAGAGAGCCTGATCCTATATAAAATCATCCAACAATCTTTGTTGGACATTTCTGTTCTATCTGAACAGATCACGTATAAAAAGAATTTATTAAACCTTAAAAAGAAATTAATCTTTGTAAATGATACCTTCAAGTGAAAATAAAAATGTTTACCACCTCAACTAGATGTCGATCGGTTATCTTAATCAAATTTTATTTATATTTTAAATAAAACTAGTGTAGTGCATAACTAATAACTAATGATTAAAATAAGGAAAACCTAATCACTTGCTTTGTTAGCACGTAAAAATCTCGTTAATATGTTCACTGTTGTGACTACATGCACATGTATGAATAAAAATATGATTAGGCTTCTTAGACTGCTTTTCTATAAATAAAAAATATTCACTTGCTTGGATAGTACATAGGAAGAAAGAAATTGAACACCTATTTAAATACAATGGGTAAAAAGAAAAGAAAAAACTAAAGGTAATATTACTTCTTTTCCATTTTCACACATTAATTGAAAAAAAATGGAGTTAGAGAAGTTTGCATTTCGGTGAGGACCATCATATATTTCAGGCGAAATGTTTAGTATGCATGATATACTTTTAGCCTCCGTTTAATTTTGATTTTGATACATAATTAATTTTAAATTGTTGAATTTGTATGAAATATCTGTATATAAATTAATCTCATGAACTACATATTTTTATTGGTAAACATATATTTTTCATGAAAAAGTGTGAGGATTGATTTTTCAATTATAAAACAAATAAGACCTTACACCACCCATTCAACTACGGTCTTCGATCAACTACTTGGCAAATACCAGTTGATCACAACATCATTATTAATCATTAATAACTTTACTAATCTTTACTTCTGGTTCTTTTATAAGATTACCCCCCCCCCCCCCCCCCCCCAAAGTGAAATCTCAATAGTTGAAGGTTAATTTTGGAAAAGAGTGTTGAAATTATTAATATTATTAATCTCAATAGTAAATTTTTAGAGGTTGTCTAGGTACGTAGATCTAAAAGCTTCTCTTTGAGCAAGTAGTTCTTTCAAAAGGTCATTTCCTCTATTTCCAAACTTATAAATGGATCATTCTTATCTAAGTCAGTATACATGAGAGAAGGTCGTGATTAACCCTTTATATGATTGAGCTTTAGTTTCGAAATTAACTGGTATAAGAATTGACTTATCGTGTCAATGAATCCTTATTAGGACCAAATGACCCAAAACTTATTAAGATGAAAAAGACTTAACTCTAAGGTGTTAGAAATATATTCCCACATAATGGAAATATGAACAGTTACAACTATTAATATGAATAGTTACAACTATTGATGTGAATAGTTACAACTATTGATGTGAACAGTCACAACTATTGATGTGACCCAATTAATAATTAACCGCTACAAAACGGTTACAAAATGCATTGATCTCAAGCGTTGATATGGTATATGATGGACGTACCAGATTAAAGATAATTATGTATAAATAGGGTTGGTCTTCTCTCCCCTTCACACCAAGTGTTATTCTTCCATCAGAAAAAACACAGAATAGAAAAGAAGGCTTAGAGAGAGAAATTGCCCTACCGGTGTTGGTAAAGAAAGAGATGGCTATTACTCCATTATCAGCGCTTCCGGGTATGTCTTTATCCTTCTTTTATTAGTGAGAATCATGATTTTCCAAGATCCTTTATCATGTTCTTGCTTTATGTTTTATGAACATGATATATTACGTTAATTCTATCATGTGGTATCAGAGCACTTGTTTAGGAATTCGTGATTTTCCTTATATGATGATTGAATATAAATGTTTATTTGTCATATGCGTATCTATTTGAATTCTACGGACGGATCAATTGGTAAACATGATGTGTATATGAGATTGGTACTGTTTATGTATATATTTTATACGATGTGTTGCTCCTTTTGTAAAATAAAGATCTACAATTATAAGTTTACGTTAGCAAGCCTTATTTTACAATTGGATGATAAAATGGTTGTTGGGAATGATGACTTTAATTGATGTTTTTCCTCAATTAATTTATTTTGTTTTATGTTGATTGTGGAATTTTGGAAACGATGATACCATGGAATCACTTATTGATGATAAATTTTTGTACAAAAAAAAAATTATGTATTGTTAATTAATAGAGTATGTATAAAGGCATGACTTCTGTTGTGTCTATATAATATTTTATTTTAAAATATTTATTGATGAATTATATTATGATTATATCATGAAATTATTTGATTAGTTATTTTCACGCATTAAGTGACAAAACTAGAAGTGTGAAAATAATATAATACTTATGTATTTGCATGCATTATGATTATAATTTGTTAGTCACCAAAGTGGCCAAATTAGAATGTTATCGCATGCATAAAATTGTCATTTATCCATGTACTTATGAAATACCAATTATTGAAATAAATTGGATAAATTGACGTTGCTAATTATTGGAAAGGAAGGATTCACGTAAAGGAGAATCATATTCTATAATTAGTGACATTATGTGGTAAATTAATATTTTTAATTAAATATATTTTGATTATCCAAAGATAACAGATATATATATATTTAATTGAAAAATATGTTTTGCCTATTAATGTTATGGTATTTAATTATGTTTAGTATATTATAGTAACTACCCAAAGGAGTGCTATTTTATACTAGTATGATTTTATTCGAACCGCAATTAAGAGCGTATATTATTATTGCAGCTATTTCTATGAATTCTCATGCATCATCTGTTACTATGTTTATTGGTGAGAATTTTTCTGAATGGCGTGAACAAGTCAAATTCCACTTAGGTGTTATGGATCTTGACTTGGCATTCCTTGAGGATGAACCCACTGCTATTATTGAAACAAGTAGTGAGGCAGAAAAATTACACCATAAAACATGGAAGCGAAGTAACAGATTGAGCCTTATGTTCATTAAGATGACTGTTGCCAACAACATTAAGTCAACTATTCCACAAACAGAAAGTACTAAGGAATATATGCAGTTTGTGGAAGAACGTTTCCGTTCAGCAGACAAGTCACTCGCTGGTACTCTTATGGCACAGCTCACGACCATGAAGTTTGATGGGTCGCGAACTATGCAAGAGCACATTATTGAGATGACTAATCTTGCAGCAAAACTAAAGACCTTGGGACTTACGGTTGAGGACTCATTCTTAGTTCAGTTTGTTTTGAACTCGTTGCCTCCTGAATATGGACCATTT
>PYAF01006044.1:23237-34469 GCA_007407185.1 Glycine tomentella | reverse complement strand
AACTCCTCTATGATGCAATACTTAAATGATACATGAATGCTATAATGGCTTGGATCATCATGATGCTTTCAATCCTTTTACATTAAATCACAAACAATCGTCTTCAATGCTTGAGCCATGTTGAAAGCCAAAACTCCAAGACTTGCACCTTGATTGGATCTTCACTTGATCTTCATTCAGCTCCCCCTCAACTCAACATTGGCCAATAGATAGATATGGACCTCCCTAGGAGATGATGGTTTCCTCTTGGTATGGTTGGCTCATGGTTGAGGTAGCTCCCAGGGAATTGGTTCCCACAGACCATGGGGATAGAAGTTGAGGTAGCTCCTTCTATTCTCGGAGGTACCATATATGTGCATCCATGCGAAGGGTTAGCATCCAATGGGATGGCACAGGTGTGAGTTTCCGGTCTCACACTGATTTAGGCGTTGAGGCAGCTCTGCCATGTTTGGATGTTTAATATATTGTTATGAGGGCCAGAGGGCCAGGCCACTGGGCCATTTGCTTGTGATTGCCTGATGTGTGTGTTATGGAAAGTGGGCCTGGGTGGAGGAGATTCCTCTGAGGACCCTGTGCTTACTGAGATGTGTATCTCACCCCGTGTGGGGATTCATGATTTCAGGTGACTCTTCTGGTAGAGGAGAGTAGTCTCAGGGCAGGAGCCCCCAGTAGAGACTTTGGCTACTTGACTGAGGAGTAGCAGGGAGAGCTGAAGGCTCAGTTTTGTTTTGATTATGCTTTGTACCCTTGAGAAGGGATGGTGTGTGTGTACACCTGAGTTGTTTGGTTCTGTACACCCTCGGTGAGGGCAGATATTCTTTTGTATCACCACGGTGTGGTGTGAGACTGTTGTATATATGTATATACAGAACTGATGATGATATGATATATGATGTTCCTCCTGAGTATGCTTGTAATGTTTCTGTTTATCTTCCTATGTTTAAGTATGAGAAACTGGATCAGCAGGGGTGTGAATATCTGTCTTGTGTGTATGTTTTATGTGATGTGCTTTTATTCCATACATAATGAATCAAGAAAAGCGATTCTTTGCTTCCGCTGAGTTTTATATTATGTTTTTAAGCGCTAATCTGATATGATTAATGATAACGCACCGGAGGCCTACGGGGTGTTACACTATGCTACTGTCTAAAACTACACTATCAAAGTCATCTAACCTCAGGTTTTGTCTATTTAATCTATGAAATGTCCTATCTATCTCAGAATCAAATGAATGTAATTCACTTGATGTGGACCTAGTCATACACAATGCAACTCATAAAGGATAATAAAAAGCACAAAAATAACCCTAAAAAGTTTATACAAAAAGCATTTTTTTTTACTCTCACGCTATTAGCGTGAGACTAGCGCGATCAGCGTGAACTGTTCGAACCAATGGCGTGACTAGCGCCACAAGCCACACGGTTAGCGTGAGAAACCAAATCAGATTCGAATTCTTGGTGCGATCAGCATGGATGGTCACGTTGGTAGCGCCAGCTGTGCGTTTTGCTCTATTTTTCTGGGTTTTCCTCTATTTTTATGGGCAAATACAAAGCTAATGCAACAACCACAAGCACCTAATCATGTAACATGCATAGTTGTGCAACAAAACGTAAAAATGCAAAAATTAAAACTACTTCTATGAACTAATTGCAATGAATTAAAGCTAGCACACAATGAACCGTGTCCCTGGCAACGACGCCAGTTTTGATATTACGTTGTCGAGACGCATCAAAATTAATTTAACTAAGCTAATTCTGTAGCACAGGGTTAACCTAGGTCGACTCAGAGACACGATCAATATGGTTCTAGCTTCAAATCATTGGTAATAATAAGGGGGAATTTTGTCGAACAGTTGGTATCCGCAAAGTAAAACATGCAAGAACACAAACTAAAATTAAAGAACAATGCAGAAATTAACAAGATTATCAAGGAGTAAAGTAAAACAGATTAGAAAGCATCAATCCAATTCACCAAACCAACCTATTCGAATCATCATCATTCTCATAAGTTAATTTTATCATGAACATTCATTCAATCTCAATAGAAGTAGTTCAATCGATTCTACTCCTAAATTAATTGAAACCATAACCCTAACTGAAATATCATTCAATTAATCTTGTGATTATCATTTGAAATTAGGACATGAATCCATAATCCTAACTTGCTTTCAATCCTAATTGCATTCATAATCATGAAAACATAATAGAAATTGAAGAAGAAGGTGAACATTCAAATAGAATTTGAAATACCAAACCGAAACTCCAATTCTTCTCTTTCTTGAGTTGGATCCTTGGATTGATTAATGATTTATCCTTCCATGATGATCACCAAGGAAAGCCCCATGAAGTGAGTGCAAGAAAATGGAAGAATAGCAAAATGGAAATGAAGAAGATGAACAACAATGAGAAACAAATGAGAGAAAATGAAGAACAAGTTTTTGATTCTAAAAACTAAAGAAAAGAAATATAAAACTTGTTTATTGAATTGTAAAGTGTTGTCCAAGTTTCACTAAAGTCACTAATATATACAGTGACTAAGTTCTGAAAATATAATGGGCATAAACAAACCCAACAATCTAATTATTTACTATTTACACCACTAAAAGTCCAATTCGAAGCCCAAAATTATAAGTGCAGAGGTGCTAACTTCAAAGTGCTAACTTCGAAGCTTAAAATGACCCTCCAAATGACAGAATATGCCTCGGGCTATTTCTACCAAACTCATAGATCTTTTCATTATCTTTCCAGGGACTCACAGAACGCTCCATTTGGAGTTTCGTAGCACTCTATATGTCCTGCACAAGTCAGATACGTTAATTGAGCAAAAATCAAAAAATACGCTACAATTAGCAATTAAGGCCACTTACTTGCCTAAGACAAAACTGAATTAGAATGAGAAAATAAAAGTCCAAAAGAGGTTAAATAGGCTAAGAATGATAGATAAAAATTTAACTAAAAGCACTCTATCAGTGGGTAAGCATTTTTCCCTTTTTATACTTCAAAACGTGCACTTTAGGTTTTTTAAAATTGGTTGCGCATTATGCCGACCATTTTTGCGCTGAGCCAGCCTGCACCTACGAGTTGAGCCTGCATTTTTCACACTAAACGAGCCTACATGTGCGCGCTGAGCGAGCCACTCCAGATATTCAATCCATCTTGCATGTCTTTGTTGTATCATTGTCTACAAAAATACAACCAACACACTATAAATCAACTAATTTTTAGCATCTATTGGATAAAAGCTCAGAAGAAGCTGAATTTCTACGTTTTACTCACAAAAAAAGCATCAAAAGAGGGAAAAAAAGATAATTGCTATGTTATTTACATATGACATTTACGTATGCATAGCAATTATCAATTGTCCATCTTGATAATTCGTGAAGTGCAATGAAACACCATGGCAAGCGGTCAAAAATACAAAAGGTAGAGAGTGAGCGTTAATGTCTCGAGAGAGAACTGTTGTAGAGGAGTGATTTCTCGAGGCATCAACTCTTAAAAGTAATTTAAGTAGGGACTTGAAGTAGGTGTGAAATTTTCTTATTCCTATTCATGTGTTATTCGATTCTGGTGCAACCCATTTGTTTATATCTTGCTTATGTATAGAGAAACTTAAGCTTTCTGTGTCTTCTTTGAGTGATGATCTTTGTGGTAGAGACCCCAACTAGTGGTTATATTTTAACTTCTGATGTGCGTTTGAATTGTCCTTAGATATTTCTGGTAAAAAATTCTTAATTGATCTGATTTGTTTACCTTTAAGCCAAATTGATGTTATTCTACGTATGGACTGGTTATCTTCCAACAATGTCTCCTTAAACTGTTTTGATAAAATTGTGGTGTTTGGTAATTCTGAAATGAGTAGGGATAAGATGTTTATCTCTGCCAACCAAGTTCTAACATGGAAGTATAGACCATGATTTCTATAGGTGACCTCTCTATTGTTAGAGAGTTTCCAGAAGTGTTTCCTAAGGATATATCTGGTTTACAACCTGAGAAAGATAGAGTTTTGTATAGATTTGGTACCTGGTGCCGGACCCATATCCGTAGTCCCATATGGGATATCTCCTATAGAGTTGTCCGAGCTTAAGAACCAATTAGAACAGTTGTTGGATAAGCAGTTTGTGAGACCCAGCATGTCTCCATGGGGAGCACCAATGTTGTTAGTGAAAAAGAAAGATGGAACCAGGAGGTTGCATGTAGACTATCGCCAATAGGAAAAAAATTATTGATTTGGTTCTAAAAAACAAGGCTTGGCCGTGTAGTATAAAAATCAAGGGAGAAAAGCCTTAGAAAAGTCAAGCATGGTCACATGGAAGGAAATAAGGCACTAGCCGATAAGAATCAAGTAGCCATAAATGCTTAAGAATTTTAAAATGCAAAAATCTTAGCAAAATTACAAGCACCCACCGTATGAACAAAAGGCCAAATGGAATTGTCTACACAATTGGAGAAGTGCACGTGAAGAATGAGCCATGGCAAGGAAGATGTGAGAAACAAGCCACTTGGAATAATATAATTAGATAGCCAATAGAACTTAGCCAAATATAAAGTAAGCAATAATGACTTAAGTAAGATATTTGTAGATTTTTACAAAGCAAAGGATAACATCTTTGTATATAAATGGAGTGGGATCGTGAAGTGGGCTGAGAAAAAAAGAAAGGAACGTGCAACCTTAGTCTTGTCCCTTTCAAAGAAATTCCAAAACATTTCCAACATAGACCAAGAAGTGGTCGTGCAAATACACCTTCTCCCTTTAGCTTTTCTATCACTTTCATCCTATACCTTTCACTAAAAAGAAAAACCCAAGACTACCTACCTTAAAGTGCACATGAGAATCAAAGAAAAAGGAAGCAAAGGCTATCCAAATTTAAGGCAAGAAAGGTATGGGAAGCCTATGATAACTATGGTTTAAATATACTAAGAGTCTTAATTTGCTTTACAATTAAGCTTTACCTATTAGAAATAGTAAGAATTGTCTCATAGAATTAAATTGGTTTAATGAATTTATTAATTGAAGAAGTAATTTGAATTTAGTTTAATAGATGTTTAGTAGTAAGAATGAATTAAATCTAACTTAATGAATATTTGGTTAAGAGCCTTGAACTTTGGTGTGCAATAATTTTAATTGAGAAAACAATTGATTAAAATGATATTTATATTTTACTAAAGTTTATGTGGCTGATTACTATGTTATAAATTCTTGAATATGTCTATAAATATTTATGTGTTAATGGAATGTTGGAATTTTGTGTATTATGTTGAACCATGATTAATCAATAATTGAGTTCTAATAAATTACGACATGTGTTGAACATTCATGGAATGAATTGTTGTTGTAAGATTTTGTGTAAATAAATTTATATATTGTTATTCCATGAGACTCTAAATATATTGGGCACTATATTAGTTTATGTTGAATATGTGGAACATAAAGTAAAGAATAAAATTAAAGATCAAATATGAGAATCATTCATGCATGTGCATATGCCCTGCGGGGGTTAAGCCGCGTTACCTCAAGAGGAGGTGTGTCAGATAGCTTGACTGAGTCCATGCGTTTAGACAAAAGGAGTCTGAGCTGGGGGGTAGTTGTGGTGGTGAGGACCACACCACCATGATGTTCACATGGATGGAGGTGACCTTCCTATTGCAACACCGACCTACCCTGGTTGATTGGATAAGTTCTGGGCCACAAGAGAAAGTGGGGCTATCTTGACTATGGTACCATTTGATAAAATTTTGAGAAAGTCATGCATCATATAAACGGATAAGCATGCATCTTCCATGAATTTTATGAACAATAATCATGACTATTTATAGATATGCTCTTTTTATTTAAACTGTATTTATCATAGACTTACCCTATTTTGCATCTGTGGTTGACACCTGTGATGACCCCAATTTATTTGGGCGAGCAGATGAACAGTAGTAGCTGAGCAAGGATGTTGGATTGAAGATATGCATGGATGATGTGATGAAGATGTTGTGATGCTTACTAATTTGTGGCTTTTGATATGTATTTTGGACTGTCTGTATATTATTGGATCTGTATTATGGACTGTACTATGGACTGTTTATATTAAATTATATGTTGTATGTTGTGGTGAACTCACGAACGTAGTAAATTAAATAGCTCGCTTAGAATGTTAGTTTTACGTAAACGAATTAGTTAGTAGAAAAATCTTTTTTTCGTAAATATAATAAATAAAAAGTTAAGTATAATAAAGAAATAAGCTAAGGGAATTTAGGCGTTACAACTTGCGTTCTCAGCCAATTGAAACCCACAGGTACGTGCATGCCTTCATTCTATTTCCATCCATGCACATTAAGAATGAAACATGGGCATCATCAATGTATGACCATGGCTAGGAACAAATCCTTCCTTGCAAGGATGACTAGTCATACACCCCCTATGTACATACATAACACACCAATGTGGGCTCACCGATGCACTGACCGTGGCTAGGAACAAATCCTCCCTCGCAAGGATAACCAACCTGTCACTGCGACCCACGTGTATATACACAACATACAACCCTGGCACCATCAATGTATGACCATGGCCAGGAACAAATCATTTCCCGCAAGGATGACAAGTCATACACCCCCATGGGTATCAATGTATATCCATGTTGTAACACCCTCAATTTTCCATATATATGTGCATTTTCTTATAAATGTGCATTCCTAGACAAATGACATAAATACCCTTGGACACTTTTGAAAATGACCAAAATGTCCTTAGACAATTCCACAAATGACAGTTAGGTCCCTGGGGAAAATGACCAAAATGCCCTTCTAGCCCTGATAAGATCATATAACTCTGGTAAGGTCCTGGAAACCTGATAAAAATATAGAATGATCCCGGACAAGGGATTATTGATATTATTAGCAAATAAAACCTATGAGATAGAAATTTTGAAAGATAGTTCAAAAAGAATTCAATTTAAAATAAATCTAAGTTTAGTAAAAACACAGAAGAAAGAAAGACACAATTTAGAGAATTTTCTCTTCATTATAGTAGGAATGGATTCTTTAATAAGTGATCTAAACATTTTACTAATTAAAAACCAAATGGACCAATAGAAAATTAGATAAAACCATTAAAAGAAATTGTGTGACAACTTATTAAATGTTACTAAAACTTCAAGATAGTTTCTAATTAATTTTGGAATTTTAATCTTAAGAAAGCAAAGTTAGATTAAGGTTTTCTAAAAATTCAAGAAATGATTTTATTCAATTCAAAAACTTGAGTTAAGAAAAAATAAAGCATAAAATTCCTAAAACCAAGAGCTATCCACGGTTTTTAGCTAAAACTAAACCATATTGTACCAAAATCAAGTTAACAACCATGCACTTCATGGAACAAGGGAGAAATTTTTAGAAAAGTGTGGACTAAACCATTTGGACGGTTAAAAATCAAGGGACAAAGTAATTAGGCCACTTGGAAAGTTAAGATAATGACATAAAGCAACAAAAATCTACCAATATCAAGCCATTCCATGTGAAGGAAGAAAACACAATGAAAGGCACCAAGTTTGATAAATGCACAGATGAAACAAGAAGCCAAGGGAATGAAGTAGAAAAATCTTGAATTAGGAGCACTTGGAAGCAAGCCATTGGTTAGCCAATAAGAAGTGACCAACTAAAAAGCAAGGAATCTTGAGATATTTTCTTTAAGGCAAAAGAACCTAGCAATATAAATGGTTGGTAGGTACCAAAGTGGCTGCTGATTTTCACACGGACAACACCTCCATTTCAGCTATTCCTTTCACTTAAAACCAAAAACTAAACAAAGGACACACACCAAAGAACGTTACATGAAAAGAGCTAGGTGTTTTGAAGACAACTAGCTAAAATTCTAATCAAGAAAAGCCAAGGTATGGGGAAGTAATTGAGACACATGGTTTAGATATTCATTAGGTTATGTTACTATTTATTTCCATAGGATTTAAGCTATGTTATCTCTTACTTTTATGAGATTAAAGCTTTGTATACCATGTGTTTGTCAAAATGCCTCAATGAATTAAATTGGTACATAAATGATAATTTAGATAATTAACCTTAACTAACCTAAAGAGTAATGAATTTGAGTTTAGACTAACAAGAAAAGTGATTAAAGAACCTAACCATTTATACCTTGAGGTTATATATATATACTTGCTTTATTAAGGATGTGTGTTGTTGTTATTACTTGTGTTATTGTTATTACTTACTTGAATTTGAACGATGGTTTGCACTAAAAGTTTTATATATATTGTTCTATTAAAAGTTTGGATGATACTTTGGTTAAAAAATTTAATAGTGATAATAAATAACTTTACCTTTGTATATTATGACTTTGCCTCAAAGAAATCCTTATTTTAATATTTACTAGAAGTTGCTTGTTATTTTGCTATTTACTAAAGTTGGTATGTTGAGTATTAATTAGATGTTTATATTAAAGGCTATGTGAGGAGTGTGGATTCTATGAAGTTTACATGTTATATGAATTATCATTAAATCCATGTGTTGTTGAGTGTTTCTGAATACATACACAACATGTTGAGCTGAGTTCTATGCAAGATTATAATGAATGGTTAACATACATGAGAACTAAATTGGAGACTAATGGTAAAGAAGAATAATTAAACCATTCATGCATTTTCATATGCATATGCCTGGCGGGGGTTAATCCGTGGTGTTATGCCTGGCGGGGACTAATCCGTGGAGATGTTGTCAGATAGCTAAACTGAGTCCACGCGTTCAAAGGTGTTATGAGCTTGGGGGTAGTTGAGACAGGGAGGACCACACCACCATAATGATCACATAGGTGGAGGTGACTATCCTACGCGCCCCTGGGCTACCCCGACAGGTTGGATAAGTTTGTTTGTTCCACCAGAGAGGGTGAGGCTATCCTGACTGTGGCCACTGATGATGATTTAATGATAACCTGAGATCTCAGTCATGCATCATTTAATAAAGAAATCATGCATCAGCCATTATGAACATTGATTTATGATTATTTGACTATTATTCTGTATTTTATTATTTTGTGCTGTTGTAAACCTGTTGATTTATCTAAACTATGTTTATCATGTACTTACCCCTGTGTTGTGTCTGTGGTTGACACCTGTGATGACCCCAATTTACTTGGGCGAGCAGAAAGACAGTAAAGAGCTGAGATGATGTGATGGTGAAGCTTGGATGATTTGCTTGCTGTACTTGGCTTGGTGTATTTTGGCTTGATGTATTGTTGCCCTGGTTTAATGGTATTGTCTCTGAAGTTATGTAATTTGTATGAGACTATTTTAGTGATGGTCTGTATTTTATTTTGGAAGACTGTACACGGACTGTTATATTTAGACTGTTGTATTAAACTATATAGAGACCACGTCTGTTGATGAATTTATGTACGTAATAATTTAAATAAGCCGGTTTCGAATATTAATTTTACGTAAAATAAATTCGTAGAAAAAAAATTCGTCAATTAAAAACGAACTAGATTAAATACGTCAATTAAACGAAGTCATTATACACGTCACATAATGACAACCATGGGCACCATCAATGCATGATCATGGCCAGGAACAAACCCTTACCCGCAAGGATGACCAATCATGCACCCCCCACGGGTATCAGTGTACATACACATCACCTCATCTCAATATCATCATCATATATATCAAATTCATCTCATTTCAATATCAATATCCATTTCATCATCATCTATTTAAACATCATAAACCACATCATCATTATATCATTTATACATCATCAAACACATCATCTTTATCTCATTTAATCATCACCAACATATCAATAACATCTCATTTCAACATTATCAATGACATCAATATCACCTCATCCATCCACAATCCATATTACCACGAGACTGGTATTTTAGGAAAATTCTAAATTAAAGAGGAGGACTACAATATAGAAAACACACTCTTATGCCCATTTAAAAAAATTTAATAAAGAATTAAATAGGAAAACATATTATAAAATTTTGGGTAGAGTCTCCTCTGTAATTAAGACTTTTCCCAAAAATCCAATCAATTATAACAACAACATTATTCACAGTTTTATCCATTAATAACAAATTCATCACATCCCATTAGTTAAAAACACAATTTTTCTTGAAAACGAACACACAATAGGAACAAACATACATCAATAATAAATACATCGCATCCCATTAGTTTAAATCATATTATTTCTTGAAAACCAGCACACAATAGGGACAGGCAGATATCCTCATAGTTGGACTCCCTGGCCCCTAACTATGGTATCTAAACTATCGCCAAAACAATAAACTCCCCTTACCTAACTAGAAGTTCTCCCTATTATAGCCTAGCGGTATTTTTTCGAGATCCTTCGAATACGCTTGTCTTCGTCCAAGCACAGAGTTCTATATATCAAATTAAAGACAACTTAGTATAGATTTCCAAGGTAAGATCAATATTAACATTTGGGGTCAAATACCCACTCAAATTTAAAAAGAGGCTAAAATGGTGTTTTGGGAGTCTACATCAAAAGACATCATTTTGAAATTCCAATCACACCAATGTAACTAGGGTTCAACAAGGATCACAGAAATGACATCAGTTTCATAAAAAGGAGACTTTACAACATCTCATTTTAAAACACGAAGGACACTCATGGTGAAGTCATCTAAGGGCAATCTCACATGTAGATCTCGGAATAGGCATTCGTACATGTAGAAAAATTCCCTGTTCTCTGACTCTTTATTCATAAATACAAACTCAGGTTAAGGGGTAGTGTCTGACTAAACTGTCCAAAATGTAATTGGTTAACCTTCATCTTTAGGGATGGTGCTAATGGGAAGTCAACTAAGAAGATTTATGATGTCTGACAGCCTATTTTCCCATCGACCAATGTGTAACCCAGAAGAGTAATTGGAGGGCATACCTTCTTCTCCGTCAACATGTGTCGATATTTCTGTTGCACCACTTCAATAGAAGGGTTAGGAGAATTCACCTCACTCTCTAAAAGTTGATTTGTTGGTGGTAATAACTGCTTCATACAGAACCTTTCTGTAACATCCCCAAAATTATAAAAATGTGATACAAGTATGTTTAAAGAAAAAAATAACTATATCACTCTTTCCAAGAAGTGGAAATTACTAGAAAACCCCTTAAGATAAAATGTCAAAAATGCCCTTGACATTTTTGAAAATGACCAAAATGTCCCTAGGTTGAATGGCATAATTACCAAAATGCCCCTAGGCCAAAAA
>PYAF01006044.1:5621-15669 GCA_007407185.1 Glycine tomentella | reverse complement strand
GTTATCTGTCTGTATTATGTTTGATTTGATAAACTGGATCAGCAGGGGCTTGATTTTATGGTTCTGTTATGTGTTTCCATACATAATGTATCAAGAAAACGATCCTATGTTTCCGCTGAATTGATTAAATTGATATTTTTATACGCTTATCTGATATTATTAATGATAACACGTCGGAGGCCTACGGGGTGTTACACCAATCTCCAGTGACCAAGAAGCTAAGTGACCCATCTTGTTTAGGTTCTTGTTCAAACCACTTAAGCACTGCAGAGGAAGCGACTAATGACAAGGTAAGGCTAATGGGAAAGTGTTATTACTTCATAGACCAAGAAAAAAAGTTTGTATTAAAATAATCATGATTATAACAAAAAATTATTTTCACAGCAAGCCAGGACCAAAAAACAAATTAGAATATATCATATATCATAATATACACATAAACAATTGGCACGTAAAATGGTGGATAGATGGCTCTTACATTAATAAATGTTAATAGACCTACGCCACTTGAAGAGGCACAAAATGTTGAAAGACCAAAGTGAGCCCAAGAACTTATCCACTACAAGTCTAAAACGGCATTAATGCATACCTTGTCAAGTTGTTCAAATTTAGTCTTCCTATTAAACAGTTGTTCCTTGGACAATAGCTCAGCCATGATACAACCTAGAGACCACATGTCAATGGCTGTTGAATACCATTTTGTCTCTTCCACATCAATCATTGTAATTTTTTCATCATCATCAATCTACAATGAATGAAATTCAATGTGTAAGCTAGAAGCAAAAGCCAACAAAATAACTGATTTCCTAAACCATAGAATCCGATGATATTAGTTATTGTAACATTATACATCTAAAATAAGCGAGACAAAACAAACCTCAAGCCAGTCCTCTGCTACATCCTCTTGACCTTCCCTGGTGATTCTATGCTTAAATAGCTGATATGTGCCTAGCACATGATGCTTTCCAAGCTCGATTAGATCGTTAAATGCATCATTTTATATGATAAATAGCTTCCAATTGGTGTGAATGTAACTTATGTGCTTCAATGAGGTATTTTTGGTCTAGATTGAATGTTTAGCAGGTGATTAGCTAAGGATTATGCAGAGCAGAAGGCCTGGCGCCATCAGCGTCAAGTCCGCACGACCAGCGCCGCAAGCTCTGGAACCTGGCGCCATCAGCGCCAGTCTCGCGCCAGGAGCGCCACCACCTCTGGACCTTGGCGCCATCAGCGCCAGGCTCGCGCTAGGAGCGTCGTTATCTCTTCAGCCAGTGCCATGAGCGCCTTGTTGGCGCCATTGGCACCGTTAGTTCTGCATGTTGGCGCCATCAACGCCAGGGCCGCGCCAGGAGCGCCATAGGTCCACAGAGTCCGTATAATGAGGGTAAAACAGAGATTTCACTGGCTACTCTATAAATAATGAAACCTCAACACTGAATAAGAACTTTTGGACGAAATTCATCACCAAAGGAAGAAGAAGAAGGCTTGGGAGCTGAGCTAGGGTTTGGGGTTGAAGGGAAGAGGGTTCTTCCCTCTTCCCTTCCTCTTCTTCCTTGTATATCAGCATCATGCTTCTTTTTGTTGTACCAAGGCCATTCCATGACTAGGTTTGGCTAGTTTTCTTTTGTAGTTAGGCAAACATTCTATGTAAATCTCATTTGGAATGGATTGAATGTTATTGTTCATTAATGCTATGTTATTTCATTACACTTTGCTTGAATGTCTCCATCTCTTTCTTAGACCTGATCAATCTAGGTAAGAGCTTAGAGCTAGGGTTCACAGTAGGGATATTGGGGCTCTAGTCTTGGAACCAAGTGTGGTGACTTGTTTTACATCACCTAGGGATAGGGATGTAGGCTTGCAATCTTTTCTGGTGCATCACTTAATGCTTAACCTAACCAATATCACTAAGGGATTAGGGTATTGAAAAGGGTTAAAGGGTTAATGTCACTAAGGGATTAGGGCTTAACTATTATTGAATGAGGATGCATAATTGAGTAGCTAGTATAGATGAATGTAGTAAACGATCCATGTAAGAGTGTTAGGAGCATGGAGTGTGGGTCTCCCTAACTACATTAGCTTACGTTTGGTACAACCATTATCCATTTTGTTCTAATACCTTATGTTTATAATTAGCTTTAATTTCGTTGTACACACACCACACCCATTTCTCTTATCTTTTGTCATCCGACCTATCGATACGATTCATGATTTAATTGGTCAAACAATCCTCGTGGGACGATAACTCTCTTATCACTTTATTACTTGAGTGACCGGTGCACTTGCCGAGTATGCAACAAGTTTTTGGCGCCGTTGCCGAGGATTGTTTCAGCCAATTTCATTATAAATTTTTATCTTTCAGGTTGGATTTATTTTGTTACTAACCTGCTTCCCGATTTTATGCGAGGTACCGCTGACCCGTGAATCCTTGTTAAGAGGACCTGGAAGTTAGCGAAACGAAGGAAGGAAGCAGAGGTATCTAGTTCCAGATTACCACCAGAAGAAGAACAAGAAGAGGAACTAGATACTACTAAGAGAATAGGGAACAGATAAAGGCCTGAGGATGAACTCATGGAGGACATCCTTGCGTTCTGTATCTGTGCTTATTTGTTTTTGTTTATATTCTTGTTTATGTTTGTTAGTTTTCAATGCATAGTAATGTTGCTTGGATAAATCTAGGAATTGGCTTGAATTAGGATAGTTCAATGTTGTTGTTCTCTGATGATGCTTCTTGTGATTTTGAGATGGCCTCGAATGCTTAGATAAAATAGCATCTTTTGAGAGGTTTTGTTGTGAAATTGTGTTTGAAATCAATTTTAAACTTGCTTTGCACTGTGACATCTCAAAACTATTTTGTTGAGCATATGTCTAGGCATTACATTTTAATATGGTTCTTATTGCCTCAATGTGCTTCAATCAAGGAATTTGTTTTTCTTGCTCTAATATTGGTGTAAGTTATTGTTGAATTCAAGTTTAGGATTTCTTGTTGAAGGTGTAATTGATCAATTTGATCTGTGCACTTGTTGGTTTAATCGTGGATGTTTATATCCTGAACTTGAAGTTTCTTGTTCATCAGTCATGTGGTTCCTTGTTTGTAGTTCAATAGTTGATATCATCAGGAATGCTTGTACATCTTATTGTTCACTATATGATTTCAACTAAATCTGGAAATGACAACATTGGTTTGAGTATGCACAAACGTGTTAACTGTGTGGCTGTGTGTTCACTCTATGTTTTGTCTGATGCCTTTTTACTTTTCCAACTTGTTACCAATGTTATACTGTTAGATGAACTGTCAAAGCATCCTGGAAGTCAATTCTACTTTGATATAGTCTATTCTAAATCTGGGAATTCCCATTGTCCACTGATTAGGCCATGAACTGTGTGTAGATTTGTTGAACATACGGTATCTTGGACTTTGGGTTTTGACTTTCAGGGCAAGCAAGTTGATAAGGGAAAGAAGGAAAAGGAGTTGAGCCCCCACTAGCACCAGATGCCCTATGGCTGAAGAGTAATGTTGCTACTGCATTTTATTTACTGTTCTAGTGTTTTATTTATGTTTACTTTGGTTTCTGCATTTTAGAATTATCTTTTGTTTCTATTTATCAGTTTTTGTTGATGTTTGCATTGAACCTTGGTACATATTTTGTGTAACTATTAGACTGATGTTCTGTGTTATCTTGTGTCCTCAAATAACGCCTACTTATTTTGTTTCTTTCAATACCTGGCCATTAATTATTTGCTGGGGACAACAAATGTTAAATCTGGGAATTGGGGGTATGCGTTAATTGAGGAAATTAGTGATGTTGAGAACAAAGGATGTCTGAAATTCTTTTTGTGGATAAGTAACTTACTGTCTAATTCCTAACATACATTGTAGGAGTACATATTAGACACTTTTGATAAAAGCATGACCCATATTCACCAAGCTGAATCAGTAAAAAACTTAATTGAGAATAGGGAAAATTGTGATAAGAACATTTGAGAATTGCATTGCATGAATAATGATTGGAATCTGGAATATTTGCATGACTGAGTGATTGTTAGAATGGATATGATGTTTGATTTGGAATCAACAACTTCAGCTTGATACTATAGCCTGTGAGAAAATTGTGCCTATACAGAAAATTTTTCTTTTTAGAGAGTTCTCACAGTAGTAACACTCTAGAACTTGTCCTGTTTCTCGCTGATGCATGCATACATGATGTGATAAAGGCAATTTTATTCTTTTAAGCTTGAGCCAATTAGCCTTCCCTAGAAATAATGATCCTTTGCTAGCCCCTTGAGCTTAAGACCTAATTGTTCAAACACCTGATAAAGAATTGTTGTGAACCACTATCATAACCTCACCCTGGTTGAGATTGGAATGCAAATACGATATGTGGATAAAAAGAAAAGTATTCAGGTGAAAAGTGTTAGAAAGAAAAATCAAAAGATGGTCTGAAATGAAATGAAAGAAAAAGGGAAAACACAAAAATGAAAAGGGAAGCACAAAAGAAAAAGAAAATGCTAAAAAGAGGTAGTGGATGAAGTTTAGAATGGAAACCTGAATGAATGGAAAAGTTGATGATATTTCAATCTCAACAATTATTTAGTCAATTTCCAAATATATCCACCATTTAGCCAAGCCAAGTTACAACCCTGAAAGTCCTTTTGATCAAGTGTGCATGTGTTGTCTTTTCTTAGGAAAATTGAGAATATGGTCAAGCTTATGGCAGTGTTATGGCTGTAGAGATAAAGAGTGATCTTGATTGCACCCTAGACACTTGAGGATGAGTGAATTTTATCTGGTAAGGGTGTTCAAGCTGGATTATGTTTTGTGATGAAATTGAAAAACTGAAGTTTAATACAAAAGCTCAGTTGTGTATAGCAATTTTGGATTCTATGATTTCTTCTGTGATGTTAGGATTGAATGTCTGTCCTTGATCCCTTGTTCAAGATCTTTGTTATTGCTGAGGACAGCAATGTTCAAATCTGGGAATTGTTTGATATATGCCTAGCACATGATGCTTTCCAAGCTCGATTAGATTGTTAAATGCATCATTTTATATGATAAATAGCTTCCAATTGGTGTGAATGTAACTTATGTGCTTCAATGAGGTATTTTGGTCTAGATTGAATGTTTAGCAGGTGACTAGCTAAGGATTATGCAGAGCAGAAGGCCTGGCGCCATCAGTGTCAAGTCCGCACGACCAGCGCCGCAAGCTCTGGAACCTGGCGCCATCAGCGCCAGTCTCGCGCCAGGAGCGCCACCACCTCTGGACCTTGGCGCCATCAGCGCCAGGCTCGCGCTAGGAGCGTCGTTATCTCTTCAGCCAGTGCCATGAGCGCCTTGTTGGCGCCATTGGCACCGTTAGTTCTGCATGTTGGCGCCATCAACGCCAGGGCCGCGCCAGGAGCGCCACAGGTCCACAGAGTCTGTATAATGAGGGCAAAACAGAGATTTCACTGGCTACTCTATAAATAATGAAACCTCAGCACTGAATAAGAACTTTTGGACGAAATTCATCACCAAAGGAAGAAGAAAAAGGCTTGGGAGCTGAGCTAGGGTTTGGGGTTGAAGGGAAGAGGGTTCTTCCCTCTTCCCTTCCTCTTCTTCCTTGTATATCAGCATCATGCTTCTTTTTGTTGTACCAAGGCCATTCCATGACTAGGTTTGGCTAGTTTTCTTTTGTAGTTAGGCAAACATTCTATGTAAATCTCATTTGGAATGGATTGAATGTTATTGTTCATTAATGCTATGTTATTTCATTACACTTTGCTTGAATGTCTCCATCTCTTTCTTAGACCTGATCAATCTAGGTAAGAGCTTAGAGCTAGGGTTCACAGTAGGGATATTGGGGCTCTAGTCTTGGAACCAAGTGTGGTGACTTGTTTTACATCACCTAGGGATAGGGATGTAGGCTTGCAATCTTTTCTGGTGCATCACTTAATGCTTAACCTAACCAATATCACTAAGGGATTAGGGTATTGCAAAGGGTTAAAGGGTTAATGTCACTAAGGGATTAGGGCTTAACTATTATTGAATGAGGATGCATAATTGAGTAGCTAGTATAGATGAATGTAGTAAACGATCCATGTAAGAGTGTTAGGAGCATGGAGTGTGGGTCTCCCTAACTACATTAGCTTACGTTTGGTACAACCATTATCCATTTTGTTCTAATACCTTATGTTTATAATTAGCTTTAATTTCGTTGTACACACACCACACCCATTTCTCTTATCTTTTGTCATCCGATCTATCGATACGATTCATGATTTAATTGGTCAAACAATCCTCGTGGGATGATAACTCTCTTATCACTTTATTACTTGAGCGACCGGTGCACTTGCCGAGTACGCAACAATAGCATGTATCTATACCTCAAACCATACCCCCAGTTACTCCATATGTTACTTTCATTAATCTGAATAAAAAGCCATCAAAACTCATACAACACTAATTAATTAATAATGTATACTAACACACTACTACAAATATGCCTTTTTACGACACAACATCGACATACGGTTGTTCCATAACCGTCTTTGTATCTCACGCGGTGGCAATTTTGCAATTATGTGGATGTTTACAATGATGGGTTTTTGCCAAGCATCCTTGAAAGGACAAAACGAAGACGGTTTTAGAGTAGATCATCTTAGTTTTACTTGCATCAAAGATAGTTCTGCACAAACATCGTCGTTTGGTCGATTTTAAATATGATTTTTATAAAAAAAAAAACGTCTTTGTTTTATGCAACCTGCAATTTCATTTTATATTGTAATTTGGAGCTTGATTTTATTACAATACATACCCGCATGTGCCCCAGTTGACATTTTCGCACACCATTATCTTCCACACCTTACTTCCGGCCACACCCTACTTCAAATCAATTTCAAAGAGCCCAAGAAAGCGTTCTTCATTCTTCATTCTGCATTCTGCCCCATCTCCATGTAGGAGGTCACCGTGTTGACGCCACATTCGTGTTGCTTATGCGTTATTCTTGTTGTCATTTGGGTAAGCAAGTACTTCCATTTTAATGCTTTGATACACATACTTATGTATGGAAGAATTAGGGCACAAGATACAAAGTGGTTGTACCACTGCCGAAAATGTTTTTTTTAAGTTGATTTTATGCCTCTTGTAAGGATAACGAAACCAGAATAATAGATTGAATTGTAAGTTTTACCTTTTATGGCCTACTATTTTTGATTCATTGCTTGGTGTCTTTGCATGATGGAAACAACTATGTGATTGTCACAATTTTTGTTTTCATTGTTTTGGATTTTATTCATTTGTTATGTACAGAGGAGAACCCTTTTTTTACTGTGCCTAATTGGCTATGGAAGAAATGGAAGTAAAGGTGTTTGGGGTAGTATTTTGTCTATTTTTGATGTTCTAATCCTATCGGACAATCATTAGAGTGAGTATTTACTCAACCAAAAAACGTTGACATACACAAATGACACCATTGTTTCATTGGAATTGGAATACTGAAGCTTAAAGTGATGTTGGTCTTTAGGATAAGGATTTTTCTTTAGTTCTTGTTCTCGGTGGAACAACTTTGTAAGTTTGTAACAATGGCTTCCTCAATTACTTCCTCTTTTCACATCAGCTCAACCTCCTAACTCCCTCTTTCTCTTCCTTGCTCCACTTATTCTAGTTAACTTTCTTAATTCCCTGCATTTTGAAGCACCACTACTGTTACATTGCACTGCTCAATAACTGTTATATGGTTATCAAGTGTTGCATCACTTGAATGAAAAAACACCCATTACAGGATTTAGCTCCCTTTGTCGTAGCAGCACACAAAGTTTTGAACTTTGGCACAATCCAATTTTTTGAACTCTCGCAATGTTTCACTTTCTGAATGTGGTTTTTTCCCCCACCTTAGTTGCCCTGAGTTCTTCAAGTATCAATTGGGTCTAAAGAATTATACGTTGGCTCAATGAATTTATGGGTCTTTAATTGAATATGGTTTTCAAAATGATTTGCTAGTAGATGATAGTGATGATGAAAATAATCCCATCTTGTGAATCTGTGCTTGGAATTCAATGAAGTAGGTGTTGCATGCATTGAGGATTATTGATGAAATGCTTGTTAGTGGTATAGTCAAAATTAGAAGAACAATGACTCTGAATCATTTTTTTTTAATCAAATGCTTCTTAGCAATATTTGATGAAATGTTTGGTAGTGGCATAGTGGAATGTGGCTAGGTCTTTGATCCCAAGTCCGTGCGTATAAAAACATAGTTTAGTCTCTTAAAGAAGAATAATGACTATGAAATATTTGCTAGTTAGTCTTTGACTCCCATTTGGGATATCCTAATTTCACCAAAAAAGAAGAATAATGACTATGAACGTGTTTTTATATTGCAAGTCACAAGTACAGGCTTGATAAGAAGCTGAATGAGCATGATTGCTCAGTACCGTTGTGTCGTGGCCTCATCACTCTCGTACCCTTGAGTCTCGCGACTTGGCCTGCAACTATGTGCATCTCGTCAGTCCAGTGAGCTTTCCTTTTGCTCTACTGATGACAAATATTAGGGGTGTTCGTGGTCTGGATTGGATCTGTTTTGAAGCAAAAAATCATCCGATCCAATTCCTTTAGTTTGGTCATTTGATCATCCATTCGGTTTGAGGTTTGAAATTTTTTACAAATCCGATCCAATCCAATCCAATTTTTTTCGGTTTGGATTGGATCGGTTTTCGATTTTTAAAAAATCTAAAAATAAAACTTATGAGACTTATTTTTATCAAAATACGGAGTATCTAACATAAACAAACACATTCATTGGACAAAAACAAACATCATTTTCTAATTTTCATTAGACAAACACGTTCATTGGACAAAATAAGGAGCAATGTATTGGATTTTTGGTTTTTGGGCTATGATGGGGAATAGGCCCAAGTAGATAAAGGGTAAGGTATGGTTTACAATTGGATAGGTTTGGATTGGATCGGTTTTCACCGGCCAATCCGAAAACCGATCCAATCCGGTGAAAATTTTCGTTTTTTTTTTCAGTTTTCGGTTTTCGGTTATTTCGGTTTTTGGCTTTTCGGTTCGGTCACCGCGGTTTACATCGGTTTGGATCGGTTGATGAACACCCCTAACAAATATCTACTATTGGGTGTTTTCCTTTTATTGTTGTTTATATGATGAAGCCTTACAAAAGCACATGTGTTATGAAAAAATATCGCATTCAGAAAAATTGGGTTGGGTAAAAAACCATTCAGTTTGCCCTTATGTTTCCCAAACATGACCTGTTATTGTTTGTTGCCATCTCTGGTCATTTGTTATGTTTTATGTGTAACTAGATACTAGAGATTTTTTGCCTGTTTTGTTTATTACTACAACTATTTATTTGTAGTATTTTATTTTATTGTCATTGACTGCATTTGTTTGCTTGCATTGTGGTGTTGCCTTAAACTGTGACTCTCTACTCTCAAGAATGAACCAATTTTTTTGCATAAATTTCATTCTTTATTTGCTTCTAGGTATTCCGTAAGCTATTGATGCATTCAAATGTGTGTTAGAACTAGTTTTTCCACCATTGTTTGATTTATATATTATAGACATTTTTGTGTTCTATGTCTAAAAAGGGTTACTCATTTTACATTGCCTGGCTATGGATCACTATTTCATTATCTTTCGTATCTAAATTTTGAAAAACAATATGTCTTTTGTTGGTATATTGTATACTGGTTATACCTGTTAGTGTTGTTTGGTGTTTTTGTTAGGAATTTTCACCACGACAAGCGTACCGTTGTATCGTTGTAAGTTTCAAATTTATAAAGATCTTCTCCACAGGGATTTGGGTTTACGTCGGTTGATTTAACAGTTTAGTAGTTATATACAGCTAAAAAGCAAAGATTCATTTGTTGTTTTGCGTAAATAAAGATAACAAGAAATAAAGAACGATTACGGGAAGTAAATAAAACAGATACAAATCAAGTGAGAGTAGGATTGGATTTCCTCTTACTTATCCCTTTATAATTGATTTTACCTATGCATTTTCTATTCTTGTTGACGCACACGTTTAGGTAAACTTAACTCGATTCCTCGCAA
>PYAF01006043.1:564861-576555 GCA_007407185.1 Glycine tomentella | reverse complement strand
AGACTGCCCGTGGGGCAGAGACGTAGTTCGCTGGGGTTGGTAGCGAACTATGCAACCACCCAGCACGCGACACGTCAGCAGACGTACTTCGCTGTGGGGCATAGCGAACTTGTCCGCGTGGCAGTTTGGAAAATAGTTTGGCCCGCGTGGCATTTTGGAAATTTTTTTTAAAAATCGTGGCACGTGGGTCGAGGTCTCTAATAAACAAACTCTATGCAACAGAGTACATACAATAGATTAGACACATGCCTCCCCCCTCTATGCCTTCGCCACGTTCACGGGAAAACATTATTACAACCCACAAAGGTGCACACTGCGCACCCCACCCCCACCCTCTCTAGTCTCTCCCCTGAAGAAGAAAAAAAGAAAGAAAGCAAGCTTCAAAGTTTCAGACTTTGCACCACCCCACCTCCAAATTCAAGGACCAGAACTCATTTTTCCCCAATTTAAATCTTTTTTCGCATACCCATTTGGGTTTTGGTTCGTCTAACTTCTACTTCTGGAACTAAAGTTGAGCTTTTTACCTTACTTGGGTTATTTGTGTTTAGCTTCTTTTTTTTTTTTCCTTCTTTTTCATGGCGATTGGGCTTCTTCTGTGGCTGTTACTGGCCAAGGGTCTTGCCATGGAGGGTGCTGTGGGGGTCACATTTTCGTCTAGGCTCATTCACCGTTTCTCTGAGGAGGCTAAGGCTCATTTGACTTCACGGGGCAGCAACGGTTCTGTGCTTCTTGAAGCGTGGCCTGAGAGGAACAGCTCTGAGTATTTCAGGTTGCTTCTTAGAAGTGACGTGACAAGGCAGAGGATGAGGCTTGGCTCGCAGTATGAGACACTGTACCCTTCTGAAGGTGGCCAGACCTTCTTCTTTGGCAATGCGCTTTATTGGTGAGTGAGTGAGTTTTGGTCTCATGGAATGTTCTCAGGAAAATATAGAGTTGCCCTCATTTTAAGTTTTAGTCCTTACATAGAAAACTGTAAGATTTAGTCTTGCATATGCATAAGTGTTAAGTTTTGGTCTTTGTTGTTAAGTGTTAACACTGGAGAACATATTTTTAGCAAATCGCTACAGAGAAACTGTTTAGGGACTGAAACTTGCGGTTTTCTCACTAAAACTGAAAATGGAGACAATGTAGGACCAAATGAATTGATTAACCTATTTTTTAAGGACTCTTTTTTTTAGAAAAAATTATACTGACACTCCTAAGTTTCTTTTGAAAAGACTCTTTTTTTGGAGCTAATTATACTGACTCCCCAGTGTTTTTTGAGATTGTAACACGATACTGTCTTTATATTATGTTTGCACTTTACAGGAACCCGTACAGGGGTAAATGCTGTAATGAGTTTCTTGGGTTTCAGGGTTGTAGGTGTCATGTATTTCACACAATTAAGGGAGTTAATGTATGGGTTTAAAAGGCGGGTATCGTGTGCAGTCTCTGGAAACTACAGAGTATTTTTTAAAAAAAAAAATTTGAAAAGGAAACTTCGGTTGAAATTCACTGGCTTTTACTAGGACTATGAGTTGTTATTGAGGTGCACGCTCAAGAGCCAAATTTGAAATGGTTTGCTGTGATGGGTTTTTTTTCACTGGACATCAAAGCGGCTGCTTGTGTTTTTATTGGTTAAATGAGTATAAATAGGGATAGAAGGGAGTTGGAGTGGATGCTGAAGAAGGTTGGCAATGGTGTGTATGAACTTGTTCATTGTTGAATTTCAGGTTGCATTACACATGGATTGATATAGGGACTCCAAATGTTTCATTTCTTGTAGCATTAGATGCTGGAAGTGACATGCTTTGGGTTCCCTGTGACTGCATTGAATGTGCTTCCCTGTCTGCCGGTAATTACAATGTGTTGGTAAGTCTGTGATATGACTTCCATTTACCTTTAGTACTTTTTCATCTCTCAATCATTTTGTGTTATGTCATTGCTATGACGACCTTCATGTTCACTTCATTTAGCTTCAAGTTTTTCCTTTGTTTTTCTTGTTGAAATATTCGTTTTGTTAATCATTCATCACGTAAGTGTGTGGGATTCTGCTGCAAAGCAGCCTTTTTATACGGACACAGGTGAGGTAGAGAGGATTGAGGGTTAAGAATATGCTAGGGGATAACAGAAGAAGCCCATATTCTGTGTATTGTGCATCTTTTCTGCTATCAATTAAAATGTGCCCTATACAAATTGTTATGTAAGTCAAGTCAATATCACTTCAAAACAAGGGCTTGTTTTGTATGTTGCAACTCAAAATTCTAATGACACTTGAAATACTGTAGGATCACTATCATACTACAAGTATCTGTGTCATGTCCTGTGTCACTGCATCCATGCTTCTTAGCTATCTTTTAATTACATTCTCCCTTAAAGTAGAGGATCCAATTTTTTACGAGTAAATAATAATATACTTTGAATGTTCATATTTGGACTTCAACAACAGTTCTCGCAAGAGGGGTAAGAAATTTAGCTGTTAATTTCAATGATTGATTGGCAGATGCTCCCTTTTATATGGGGGCATCTCTGATGCAGGACAGGGATCTGAATCAGTATAGACCATCATTATCCAACACCAGCAGATATCTACCTTGTGGTCATAAGTTGTGTGATGTCCATTCCGTTTGCAAAGGCTCTAAGGATCCTTGCTCTTATGAAGTTCAGTATGCCTCAGCTAATACCTCAAGTTCTGGATATGTTTTTGAAGACAAACTACATTTGACATCCAATGGCAAACATGCAGAACAAAATTCTGTGCAAGCCTCTATCATTTTAGGGTATGTTTATTACTGTTTAAAAAATTTTGTAGTTTTTTGTTCTTTTGAGTTTTGATGTGTTGGGCAAGCTTATAAGCTTCAAGTGCTAATGATAATTGATTTGTATGAGTGCAGTTGTGGAAGGAAACAAACTGGTGAATATTTACATGGAGCTGGTCCTGATGGTGTTCTAGGGCTAGGACCTGGAAACATTTCAGTCCCAAGTTTATTGGCAAAGGCAGGACTTATTCAGAATTCCTTTTCAATCTGTTTCGATGAGAATGAATCTGGGAGAATTATCTTTGGTGACCAAGGTCATGTCACCCAACATTCAACACCATTCTTGCCTAGAGACGGGAAATTGTATGTATTGTATATAATGCCCTTAGCCTGCTGCTTAATTTAGATGCCATTTCTACATGGTCCAAATCTTATTGCTTTTTGTTGCATGCTAATTGTTTTAGTTGTTGCAGTATTGCTTATATGGTTGGAGTAGAGAGCTTTTGTGTTGGGAGCTTATGTGTCAAGGAAACTAGGTTTCAAGCACTTATTGACAGTGGATCTTCTTTCACATTTTTTCCAAATGAAGTTTATCAAAAAGTTGTAATTGAGGTAATTCCTTTTACCATAAATTTAGTGGTGTATGGTCCTGCATAAACTGGTCTAAAAGAAATCTTCACTGGATACAGTTTGACAAACAAGTAACTGCAACCAGGATTGTTCTCCAAAATTCATGGGAGTACTGCTATAATGCCAGGTAAGATACTATATGATCAGGCATTTACGCATATAAGCATCTTAAATTTCATTGTAACTCATGGCTGTTTTTCATGTGAAAGTTCACAGGAGTTGATTAACATTCCCCCATTGAAACTCGCTTTCTCTAGGAACCAAACCTTTTTAATTCAAAATCCTATTTTTACTGATCCTGCCAGTCAGGTGAGCTAAACCTCCAACCCTCCCCCTCTTTTGGTGTGTGTTTATTTGATTGAAACTTGACTGAGTCTTAGATATTCATAAAAAATAATATATAAATAAATTAATCTTCCATTTGTATCTTAGGCAGTGATAGTTGATTTTTGTCTTTTGATGAGTAGTACTTTGGCGTCTAGAGACTGCGATTGACAGAAAATGAATCTTTATGATGAGTCTGAGTTTGGTTGTAGCTTAAAAGTTATGTAAAAAAAAAAATATTTTGTTTTGAATAAAGTTCCTTGGTTTTCCTGAATTCTCAAGAAAAATCAAACACCAAAACAAAAAACCACCTTGCAATTCCTAACACCTAAGCTGCTTAAAAGTTTCAAGATGAAAGAAAATCTCTTCTATTAAATTCAGAGCAAATAATTAGCGTGCAGAATCCATGGAGAGTGTAAGAGATATAGAGAAAGTGATGTATGGTTTTGAAATTGAGCTTTTGAATGATCTGATATTATGTAACATTGGTCATTTATGAATAAAAAATGTGATGTAACCAGTGTGTTCTGCTATCAGAAATTGACTTCCAAGTTCCAACATATGTTGTATAGAAGTTGAAGTGGTTCTGAAAACATTTTATGTTAACCTCTTTTCTGATTCAATGATGGCTAACAAAGCATATACGTGCTTCACCTGATATTGGTTGTTTTCTACAATACTTCTAAGATATAAATGTTCTAGGTCTGTCCTAAAACAAGTTTCTGCTTTTCTATATGGTTTCTTGACTTTCTTCTTACTCTTAGAGGAGAAAACTGTTGTCATGGAGCTGAACAAGCGACCATTATATCACATGAACAATTCTCAATTGTCCACAGAAATTTCTCCTCTGATAAGCAGGGATATTTTAAAATTCTAAATTTATTAGTTTTCCTTGCAGAATCTTTTCTCTTGTCTTTCCTAACTTGGTTATAATTTTGATGAAATATGAACATCTGGTGCAGGAACAGGAATACACCATCTTTTGTTTGCCTGTAAGCCCTTCTAATGACGACTATGCTACCATTGGACGTGAGTATATCACTGCCTGCCATACGCGAAACCTAATCACATTTCCTTTTATCTCGACAACTCTATTTTGTTTTCTGTTCAATTTTTCAAAATATTTCTTTTTCCTTTTCATTGTCTGGTAGCTCAAACAAGTTTGTGAGAGCAGATGCATGTAACTGCTCAGACATGACACATGTATGCTGATAAGTCAGTTGGTAGTTATGTTAGTAATTCGGTAGTCAAAAAAGCACAAGGGGTTATCTTAGAAAGAAGGGGAATGGGGCTACAACTGATTAGGCCCAATGAGGGATTGTATCCTGTTAATTGAGAAGAGTTAGTGCCTTTGAGCATTGGGAGGTGCAGACCCTTGAAATTCTGCAATCATACTCTAATCAGGGGAATTTCCCCATTTTCTTTATAATTCTGCTCTACTTTCTATCATATGCACATGAACATACATCCTTGCGCTGGCCGACAATGATTGTTACCTTTTAATTGACACTTTTGTTTCAGAGAACTTCCTGATGGGTTATCGAATGGTCTTTGATCGGGAGAATCTAAGGTTTGGCTGGTCTAGATGGAATTGTGAGTCTTTCTTCTTTCACTTAAAACTTATAACCTATAATTTTTGCAAATCTTAGTGTAAAAGATCTCCTGCTTGTTTAATTTGGTTTCTTTTTTACTGGTAATTTGTTTTGCCCTATAGAAGAGTCAAGAATGGGACTTGCAAAACAAGAATGAGAATAATTGATAGACCTGATAATTTTTCAAAAGTTCTGTTTTGGGGTATAAACTACATAAGTAATTTATCTATAAACACTTGTAGGAAAAGAAAATAAGAAAAGTGCATAAGTTGATTTTAACTACATCAACAACACTTTTAACTCAAGTTAATTAGGGTCAGTGGTAGATGAACTCAAATGATAGATACGAAAAAAAAGAGGAAGGAAAAAGGGTAAATAAGACAAAAGAAAGGAAAATAAGATAAAAGAAAATAAGAGTGAAAGAAGGAGGGGATTGATTTTAACTAATGAAGTTCAATTTATTTTTCCTTCTCTTACAAAGAAGATATTATAAAATGTCATCTCATTTTGCTTTTAAAATATCATTCTCAGAACACAATTTTTTTAAAATCTACTCCGCTGCTATCTAAAACTCACCATTATATATTCTATTGCTATCTCTCCAACCTTTTCATTTGCTTCTAGTATATGAGCTTGTATTTCATGCTAATCGCTCAGAATCTGCAGGCCAAGATAGAGAAAGTTTCACATCACCTTACAATGTTGGATCACCAAACCCTTTACCGGCGAATCAGCAGCAGAGTTTCCCAAATACTCATGGCGTACCGCCTGCCATTGCTGGACATACGTCCCCCAAACCGTCTGCAGCCACACCTGAACTTATTATCTCTAGGCATTCCTTAGTTTCATTGTTACTGATATGTCACCTTATGTGCTTGTAAATTTATCTCGTGTCCAGACTCAAAACCTATTAGGTTTAGTTTTTCAATTTTGTAGGCTGTTGTATCTATTGGGGTTAGTGTGTTAGTGAGGTACTTTTATTTACTTTGGTATATTCTTTCGGTTGTAGTACCTTTTTATTCTCTTTCCTATGTATCATTTTGTTCTGCTAGTGCTAGTGTACTCCCTCTTCTCTTGGGCTTTTCTGATTATGAGCGTTTTTGGGAAAATAGTCCAAATACTTAATTAAAAAAAAAACCACGTTAGAGCCTTTTTTTTTACTTCTTTCGATAAAGCAAAATAAATATATAATCATAGAGTATAAGGTTAAAACTTAGTTAATCTAGGATTTGTGATGTCCAATCATGTGAATTCCAATTCCACTAAAATTTGTGTTGCGGATATATACTGACTTGGTTTTGATACTGTTTATGGATCGGTCATCAATCTGTCAATTCACTTCTACGGTTACATTTCACCACATTCCTCTCATTCTCTCTACATTTGTTAATGGTCTTGAAGCTGGAAAAAAGAAGAAAAATAATGTTTGAACTTAGTAGTTTATAACTATTAACAGACATTTTTAACATTAAAATATGTTAACTTTTAGGAGAAAAAAATGTGTATTTTTAAAATGAGACATTGTAATTTAAATATCTATCAGAAGTATAGAAAATGTGTATTTTTTCCATTATGGTGCATATTGTTTAAAGCATGTCAATATGATCTCTGTAGTTGCCCTTTTTTTTTTCTTGTCAATTTTGTCCTCCTCATAAATTCACTGTTAATGTCATTTGTTCGATCAATGTTGTCTAAATCTGCCACGACAATTGTTTTGGGTGTGGTAGATTGCAATTATGGAAGGTTGGGATGGATGACCTGTTTTAAATTATAGTTACCAAATTGAAAAGTAAGAACAACTATAAGCATCAAAAGAGTATTTAAAGTTTAAACCTACATTTTTTTAACATATTTTTTAAACTTATTGTTTATTATTCATAGAAATTTATTAAAAATAATAAAATACCAGTCTCATTTCTTATTTAATAAATTTAGTTAATAATTTTTTAGTTTTAAATGATTTTATCAATAATAAAGAATTAAAGAGTGCTAGCAAAAATGTGTTAGAAAGTTTGATGTTAAACGGTCCTTAATTTTCAATACATCTCTAACGACATGATTAACGATTTCTACTCCCTAATTAGGAGGAGTTTAATAATGTGCATTGTGCCATCATCCATGCCCAATCATTTTCGAAATTTCTTTCACGTTTTCGTTTTGTTTTGCACAATAAAGAGTACAAGTTAAAACAGAGAGAGTAACAGATGAAGGTCACAAGAATCGTTTCAATCTTCGTAATCTCGATGCTCTCTTTCCAAGAACTTGTCCACGTTTGTTCGTCACCTTTCTTATACGCAAGCCAGGTAACGGCGCATGCCTACGTATTGTACTTTGAATTAACTAAAACCGTGTGGTGTATAATTTGTCGTTATACGCATTATGTTTAATTGAGATGAGCGTAGATGGTGCTTCGATTATTAATAGTGAAGAATCGAGGTTTGTTTCTTGTTAGTAAATGAATTTGCAATTAAACAAATAGCTTAACTAGGAAGGATTTCGAGTTTGGGATGTGGAAATTGGAATAGCGAGCTTTTAGGGTTGAAGTTCAGTTCTGGATTATAAGTGTTGGTTTATTTAATTAGAATCTTTACGTTAAGCTTCAATATCAATTTTTTTTATTTTTTTATTTTTTTATGGATTCGAATACAGAAAGAGTTTCTTTATATATGCAAGGTTAAGGTTGCGTACAATATCCCTCCCCCTTACCTGCGCATAGTGTGGAGCCTTCGGACAATGGGATACGTAGTTTTTTAGAGGGCGAACCATGACATAACGGTAAAGTTGTGTCTTGGTGACTTGTTGGTCATGGGTTCGAATCCGGAAACAACCTCTTTACATATGCAAGAGTAAGTTTGCGTTACAATATCCCTTCCCTTTACCTGTGCATAGCGTGGAGCCTCTGGACAATGGGGTGCGTAGGTTTTTTTTTTTTTTTTTCATTTGAGCCATGATTTATGAAGTTATACTCATTTGCTTCTATCTTTTGCTCTAGGTGCATGAGGAGTCTTCTGGTGGAAGGTATTGTACTGGATTCACAATTGTACTGGATTCACAATTTATTCTTTGTTAAATAGCACTCCAATCAAATATCTAGATGGTTCGATTTTTTTTGATATTTAGATTTTATATCTAACAGACAGTTTCATTCCTTGCTATTAATAAGTATTGAACTTATTGTTTTTGCTTTCCAGTAGTCTTCTTTATACTTCAGCTTGTCTCTCATGATTTGGTCTCGTGAATGACTTAGTTGTGTTTTCTGTTATAGAGATCTTAAACCAGAACAGGAACATGCTCAAGAAGTGCGTTGCTCCAGGGAGAGAAGTAGGGCAGCTCGGAAAGTGATAGAGGAGGTATGAAAATTCCTTTGGCAATTGTTATGCATTTACAATATTGCTGTATCAACTATTAAGTGATTTGAATTTTGAATAAGATCCATGAATATTGTTTGAAACATGTGCTAATAAGAAATTGGAAACACATAGTTTTAGTGTATCAGGTAAATATACTAATTATAAAAATTGTATCTTTTGTATTTATTATACTCTTTATGTAAGTATCAAAGTTTCAGTACATGCTTCTCTTTTTTCTCTATCTGAACGAATATGTTTCTTATATATGATTTTGTAGTATTTGACACCATTTGTGGAACGAGAAAACTACCAGCTTTCGAGTAATTGCCGACTTCATCTTGAAAATGATATATTCACGGATCAGGAAGAGCATAAAATTTACATAGAGTGACATGAATGGCGGTGTGGATATTGTAAGAAAAGCTTTCGCGAAGAAAAATTCCTCGATCAGCATTTTGATAATAGACACTACAATTTTCTGAATCTAGTATGTCAATTTTCATTCCTTTTCCCATTGTGTTTGGAGGATACATCATGTGCAGTGCAAGCTTTAATCTTTTAATTTTATCAGTTATCCGAGGAGTTTGAAGTTCTTAATTTCGCCAGTCATTGCTCACCCTATTTTGCATATGGAGCTTATATATACTAGTGATTAAGAAGACATTCAAACCAAAAAATTCTCTTCTATTAAGTGTCACCTTTCCTATTTTTGGCTAGAATGCTCATGTTGTATCAATTTACAGCTATTACTGTTATGTATGTCAAATTGCGCCATGCTTCTTATTTCTTGTTATTTTTCTCTATTATGTCTATATTTGTCTCTGTAATCTGAAGCTTTAATTAAGTGTATCCTTTTTGTTATCATCATGCCTTGTTCCTGTTAACTTGAAGTTTTTGTTTTTATCTAAATACTTGATGATGTCAATATCCAAGATATACTAAATTACTAATATAGATATACCCAAACACACATTAAGCTATCTGATTTGTTCACTCAGTTTGTCCCCCCTGCTATGGATGCAGAAGAGAGGGGGGGAGGGGGTTGGTGGCAGGGACCACCCCCAACTCCCCACAAAGATTTTTTTTACAACATCAACATAGATATAATTTTATGCTTTGTCTCTGAGAATAAGTTAATTTGTGAACTCATCTATTTCTTACTGTATGATCATTTAAGTAATTTCTCTATTGGATATGGAATCAATAGACACAAAAATAAACTTTTTAGGAGTTTCAATGAGTTTGAGTCTTGCATCAATTTTACATGCAGTTCTTTTTTAAATGCTTTATTATTTATGAGAAAATGTTGTTTACATGGTTGGGCTAATTTAAATGCAGAGTCATGGTAAGTGCTTGGCTGATTTATGTGGGGCGTTGCATTGTGATGCTGTGATGAATTTCAAATCCTCTAGAAGCAAGTGCAATCTGGTAGCTTCTGCAAGAAACCGTCATCTATGTGAGGTTGCTTTTATTTTGTTTTCTTTCGATTTCACTGTTCATTGTATTGTCAACTATTCTACCTAATCCATATGCACTCTTTATTCAGAGTCTTGCTGACAACTGTTTTCCTATAAGTGAGGGTCCATCAGCAGGCCACCTTCATGGTATTCATGTATTTTCTTTTACAGTTTTCTCCATATTGTTCCATTATGATGTTTCTTGTGACTTTTTTCCCACTTAATTTAATTATATTGAGGTCTTTGTTGATTTATTTCTTACCCATTTTCCTGATACACTGGTAGAATTGTTTCTGCACCAATTTTGTGATGCTCACACTTGCTCAGGGAAGCATAAACCCTTCTCTAGAGGAGGCAAGGTAAAGCCTGACTATCTCATTGGGATAAGTTATTATCAATATGCCTTTTATTAAAAATCTTTCATTGCTAACTCTATTAGTATAAGGAGATTTATACTTCCACTCAGATGATTTGTTTGTGAAGTTTTTGGCCTTGTGCTATTCACAAAGTCCCTCGGTAAAAAGAAAAAGCCTTATTGGAATCAGGTTAATGCTTGCCTTTTTTGGCTAGCTCAGATTATCTTCTAATGCCAAAACTTGCAGTCACAGTACCTATCAAAACTTGGAAGTTATAATGTAACTTTCTATTGCTTTTGGCTTAAAAGTTTTAAGCATTAGCTTTTTGTCTTTTTAGTTCTTTATGCCACAATTTTGCAAGACTTTAGGTACATTATTACTAATTTATTATGATAGTTAATACCTATCAATAAAGCTGTTATTTGTCAATCCTGATATTTTGCCTCTGCAGGATCAAAGTAGTTTCTTCCGCCTGGCTGCTGAAGCATTGATCTTGGTGCTACTTCCTGTGTTCTATCTTTTTCTTTATTGGGTACAAAGGTACCATTTCTGTATTTTCAAATGTGATTTAACCATTCAAGGTTTTACACCAATATTTCATGATGCTATTTCGCAAGTTGTAGTGATGTAAAGAGTCTAACCCAAGAGCTTCGTCAGATCTCAAAAGCTGGATGGAAATCAAAACCATCATGATTGGTAATTTTTAATCTCTTTTAAATGGGATGTCTTGGTAATTAAATGATTGAATGCGATGCAATGGAAAAAAAATTGTCATTATTTAGAAGTGGACTAATATCATGTGGGTTGTCAATTATTTCTGAGGATCCTGTGGTCACAGCCTTTTTCCGTCATTTGGTGTATAAGTTTTTAGTATACTGTTTATTCACTTTCTGTCCTTTGTAACTAACTGGTCCTATTTTCTTGTCTTTTCACATTGCTTTATTTTGTGTATGTGTGTGTGTATGCTGTTCAAGTTACATGTAATTCAGTTTGAAAGGTACAAAAATTAAAAGAATTAGAGGGGGAGCACCAATTTTCATATAAGTAGACAGATTTAGGATTGTCTGTAGGTAGAGATAGAATACCAATCCCGTCTCTAATTCATACTTATTAATCTCGGATAGCGACCATCCCTAAAAAATGCTATAGCGGGTAGCGCTACACCTCTATAGCGAATTATATAAGTGAATATATTCTGAAATCTGAATTATATATATAAACTTCACAAACATAATTCCCCCCCCCCC
>PYAF01006043.1:552580-564761 GCA_007407185.1 Glycine tomentella | reverse complement strand
ACTTAAGAAATAAGAAGGAACTAATCAGAATTGCAATCATTAATCTCTAAGTCTCGTCTTTACTTTCGCTTGTCTCTAAGTTGTAAATCTCTTCTTTTTCCAGTTCATTTTCTTCATTGCCACTTTCTTCATCGTCTTCTTCTTCTTCTTCAATGATTGCCCGTCTCTTTCACTACCCTTGAGTTTGAAGGCACTTGTATAGGCTGATTATGCAATCTTGATTGCCGCCTGGTATACTTTAAAATTTTTACGGTTTTACCTCTTAAAAGTTACTGTTACTTAAACTTTTACCTCTCTTAAAAGTTAAAATAAAAGAGATTTCAGGAATAAAATAGTCCTTTTACAGTTTTACCTTCAACCTTTCTTCTTCCTTATCCTTTCGTCTTCTTCGATGTATTACATTTTCTTAGATTCCTGTGGCGATGCTTTTCAGCCGCAACTCAGTCGTGATAGCGGCCGCTACTGGCGCTACCCTTAGTCTCACTGTCGCGATGCGGTCTGTGCCGGCCGACCACCGCACCGCACCGCTACTCCTGGAAAGCGCGCAATAGCACCGCTATTAATAAGTATGCTCTAATTAGAGGCTGAATTTAGAGCTTAGTGTGAAATGTGAATAAACCTTGTTTTAAATATTTGATGGATACTGTTACGGATTCTGTATATGGGCTTAGTGATAAGGCCCATTGAGAATTTGTAATCTTGGATCATTGATTACAACTGTAGATGAGATCATGGATATTGTGGATAATAACGGTAAAGATCGTGAGGTTAAACAATCAAAGATCTCAGCCGTGATTATCGGGAAGATCGTGAGGTCAAGCTGTTAGAGATCTCGGCCGTGATTATCGGAAAAAATCCCCAACTGACTTAGAGGTAAGTTTAGTATAAATAAGGGATGCTTTCAGAGAAAAAGGTACGCACATTCGTTCTCTCTTCTCTTTCCATTCACACTGTGCACACACCTCACCCCACTGGCTGAGTATCGCTTCGTGCATAGTGATTATTTCTTTGAAGGTGTTTCCCTTCCATAAACATCTTTAGGGAGAGCTTAATCCTATATTGAAATTACCAGCATCCTAGCTGGACATCTTTGTTCTTAAGAAAACGAAACTTTGGCGCTGTCTGTAGGGACTGTAAAGTTCAAATCCCACAATCCGTGATGGTGAACACTAGAAACAACCAGATTCCACACTCACGTTCCGAAGCTGTACGGGTGAGCGATGCGGTTTCAGATTCAGCTTCGTCCCCTGTTCAAGCGGGACATGCAATTCTTGATAGTCATCAGTCAAACCCGGTTCCAGTAGTCATGGCGACTGTCGCACTGGAACCTTTAGTGAATAACACCCTCAATGCGATCCTAGACCGCATGGAGAGCATGGAGAGAAGATATGCCCTCCAAAGGCAGGAGGACATAAGAAATATTACACGCCAGATGGAGGAACGTAATGCGGAGTGGAAACGCGAAGAAGAATAGGTTATACGACACATGGAGCGTCGCCTCAGAAATATCAAATATGGAGAGCCCGGTCCACTAGGAGGATCATGGACAGCAGGGTAGCCATTGCTAGGAACGGGATAAATTATCCGGCCCCGGTTCTTACCAAAAATAGTCATGCGGAGTCCGAAAATCAGGCAATTTCCAGCAATTCAGAAGGACCGATCAGTATATTTGAAATCAGAGGTTCATCAAGAGAGAACGTTCGAAATAATAACCCGACGCATCCAGATAATGAAAATATGATGCATGCACAACCAGCTCCAACCCAGCCAGCCAACACCGGAATGCATCAGATAAAGCAGGCCTAGGCGATAATCCAGAATCCCGTTGTTGAAGTGGCACCCTGGATAAGGACGGAAGGAGGAATGTATCGGAGGAAATACAATAGAGGACAACATAATAATAGTCCTTTTACTGACGAAATCGTTAATGTCCGATACTAGGAGGATTTTGACGGTTCATTTTTGTCTTAAGTATGATGGAAGCCAAGATCCACAAGTACATATCGATGAGTTCGATATGTAGATGTGTGTGCGAGAAATTGATGAGCCAATAATATCTTGTATATTACCTTATCCAGAACAGCCCAGTCATGGTTTCAAACATTGCCACTGCGGTCGATCCGTAATTTTGAAGACTTCGATCAGAGTTTTTTGTTGAATTTTGCAACTAGTAAAAAACAGCCGAAATCTGAATTTGCACTCGGAAAAATACGGCAACAACCCGGCGAAACATTACAGAGTTATCTAGACCGTTTCAAAGATGCAGCATTGCAAGTATAAGGATTAGAGGAGAAAGTAAATGTGCATCTCATCTCGGCTGGGTTGAATGGATCATCCCGATTGGCAAAATTAATATATAAGGACCCAGTGAAATCGTTAATGGAGTTTCGAGCCCGGTCAAAAAAGTATCTGGAGTTGGAGCAGATGGAAATCGCAAATGCAATGGGTAGAGAGAAGGAGATGAGTCCCAGAAGGAGGAGCCCATTGCCAAGAGGTCGACAACATCAGGGGGTTCCTAAAAAAGGCAGGAATACGAAGTCTAAATTCAGACCAGAGAAGTATGAGAATAAATATGAAAAATACACGCCATTAAATGTATCCCGGTCACAAGTTTGGAGATAGCTTTGACGGGCACGAAGAAGGTGGAATGACCTCGTCCATTATATAATAAGGCCGGGGTAGATAAATCTTGGTTTTGTGAGTTTCATAATGGGTCAGGACATACCACTGACCAGTGTTGGGACCTCCGGGACGCCATCGAAAAATTTGTCAGAGAGGGAAGGTTGAGGCAATATGTAATAAAGACCCAGGGTCGCAGGCGCAAGGGTGAAGAAATTCATCCCGGAAAAGAAAAGGAAGACAGAAAGAAAAAACATAATGATGACGATGAATTTCAAGAGCCGGAATTTGAATGTAATATTATATCTGGAGCCCTGGGAGGAGGAGGAGATACGGCCAATCAGAGACGGAAATATTTGAAAGAAATTATTTCGGTAAGGGAGCAGCCCAAGTTTAAGGGGAAAGCTGGTAAACTAGAACTTCCTATTCTATACTTTACAAAGGAAGATATGCAAGGTGTGGTGCCAGGACACGAGGATGGCCTAGTAATTACTGTAACGTTGGCCAATTGTCAGGTCAAAAGAATGTTTGTAGACAATGGCAGTTCTGGGGATATTATTCTATGGAGTGTGTTTAAAAAGATGAATTTGGACGAGGAGGACTTGAAGCCATGTAAGATGATGTTGATAGGTTCCATTGACTCTCGGTTGGAAATCAGGACGGTTTTTGTGTCCGAACCCCCAATCCGGACGAACCCATCTGTTCTTTCTGGGAGGAGAATGAACATAATTTCTTCTTTTTCTATAGGGATGTAACTACCCGTTTAGGTATTCGCTTCCTTTTTTTAGATTTTCAAATGCAAGTTCTAAACAACCTAAACATAGCTCCCTCACAACTTCATCCCAACAGCAGGGGCTTCATCCAAGCCTTTGAACTATCCATAGAATAATGTCCGCAGAACTGCCATTGTCTACAAACATTCTTTTGACCTGGCAATTGGCCAACGTTCCAGTAATTACTAGGCCATCCTTGTGTCTCGACATCACACCTTGCATATCTTTGTAAAGTATAGAATATGAAGTTCTGGTTTACCAGCTTTCCCCTTAAACTTGGGCTGCTCCCTTACCGAAAGAATTTCTTTCAAGTATTTTCGTCTCTGATTGGCCATATCTCCTCCTCCTCCTAGGGCTCTAGATATAATGTTACATTCAAATTCCGGCTCTTGAAATTCATTGTCATCATTATGTTTTTTCTTTCTGTCTTCCTTTTCTTTTCCGGGATGAATTTCTTCACCCTTGCGCTTGTTCCTGTGACCCTGGGTCTTTATTACATATTGTCTCAACCTTTCCTCTCTGACAAATTTTTCGATGGCGTCCCGGACGTCCCAACACTGGTCGGTAGTATGTCTTGGCCCATTATGAAACTCACAAAATCGAGATTTATCTACCTCGGCCTTATTATATAATGGACGAGGTTCCACCTTCTTCATGTCCGTCAAAACTACCTCTCTCCAAACTTGTGACCGGGATACATTTAATGGCGTGTATTTTTCATATTTATTCTCATACTTTCCTGGTCTGAATTTAGACTCCGTATTCCTGCCTTGATTAGGAACCCCCTGATGTTGTCGGCCTCTTGGCAATGAGCTCCTCCTTCTGGGACTCCTCTCCTTCTCTCTACCCATTGCATTTGCGATTTCCATCTGCTCCAACTCCAAATACTTTTTTGACCGGGCTCGAAACTCCATTAACGATTTCACCAGGTCCTTATATATTGATTTTGCCAATCAGGATGATCCATTCAACGCGGCCGAGATGAGATGCAGATAGGAAATCAATCTTGGCAAATCACCAAGATTGGAAAAATGGTGGATTCAAACATCAAGGTTGAACTCATGGAGTGCCTCAAAAGGAATCAGGATGTGTTTTGCGTGGAAAGCATCGGAGATATTGGGGATAGATCCAACCTTTTGTTGTCACAAATTATCCATGTACCCCACATCAAAGCCGGTTCAACAGAAAAAAAGGAACAGATACGTTTCTTCGAGACAGAATACTTTTTTGCCATTTTATCATTCAATTGTAATAACAGAATCTGTTAAGTTAGACACAAAATATTTCTTTGTAATTTGCCGCAGATACATATTCCCGTCTTTAAATATTATGCAATGCCAATTTCTGTGATAAATATTAATCCATCTATAGTTCTATGTCTAATGTAGTTAGTGATAGAAGTGATCAATCTGAGACGAAAAATGTCTGTCTGTCTCAATTTTTTTTTTAATAGTATGATGCCAATGTTGTTTGTGTATATTTTGGTCTTGAAAAGTGATTTGCTTCATGGCTAATTTGGGGGTGTGATAAATGTGTAATATTTATAATTATATATTTGTAAATTATATAAAATAAAATTGTTAGAAAAATTGTTGTTTCATGATTAGCATATGGCTGGTATATTTGTGTATGTTAGTAAAGTTTCACCAAAAAATCTGGAAATCTTATTCTTTTCTCAGTCTTGATTGTAGGGCCACTAAAATTGGCGATGACTTGAAGAGACTTTTATTTGGTTTGGAGCACAAGTACACAAGATTTGGGAGCCATTTAAACAGCCAATGGTGCTTTTAAACGTACGCAGTTCAACAGTGTTATTTTCATGTTAGACTTGAAGATAGGCTTATTGGTTAGTGCACATTTGAATGCTCAGCAGTGCAGTTAAACGTCCCATGCTATGTTGATAAGATATAGCTACTGACTGTGTGCATTTAAATGTCGTCCGACGGGGCGTTTAAACGTACTCAGTTCACTTAGATTGATGTAAAAAATTGGTCCTAACTTTGTAACTTTTGATAGGTAGAAAGCATTATGTAACACAACACTTTTGCTATTCTCTACTTCGGGAGTACAGGTTTGTGTATATCAAACTTGAAAAAAAATCAAAGGACCAATCTCATGAAATTTCTAATGGATACCACTTCTTTATGATCTCTTCTATCGAGTTTTTGGTTCTTTTTTGATGTATCACTAAATTCATTGGTTGGGGAAACCAGAATGATTGATTCCTCTAATTTAATTCTATTCTTCATATATAGGTATCAGTATTCTTTCTTTTCTTGATCTATTACTTGCTTTCACTTACCAAAATTGAAGAACCGCTCTCAGATCTCACTACTTAAACTAGGTCAGGACCAATCATGTTGATTGTCTATCCTAGCCACCTTATAATTGGAATTAGATTTAATCTATTAATTGGAAACTTGGTTATTGTATTGAATCTTATTAAGGATTTTGACCATATTTGTTGATGTCCTATTAATTAATATACCTTAATAATTGTGATATCTAGAATTCTCATGCTTAATGCTTATTTAGTTGAGAACACCTAAGAAATTAGGATTCTTGGTTAAAGCAAAGGAGTTAAATGTGAAGAATTTATTTAGTCTAAAGCAGCGGATTTGATCTTTAATTGGTTGGTAATTGTCTGAGAGTAGAATATAGTTATATAGAGAAACCTAAACCCTAGCGATTGTTAATCATTGTTGTGACTTCAATTATTATTATTGTGATTTGTAGTGTTGTGTATTCTATTTTTTGTAATCTTTTTATATATTCTTTTTCGAATCATTCAATTTCGTATGTCTCTTTTACGCAATTATCAATTCAAATAGTGATAAATTTATGATTTGGTACTTGGAACAAATCCTCGAAGGAATGATAGTAGTAATTTATATTTTTACTTTATACTTAACACGATTTTTTAAAAGAGTAGCTTACTTATGGTATGATTAAACACATTGTTAGTTTTATTTTAGTCTTTTGCAAATAAGTTTGATAAGTTTCTTAAGTTATAAAGTTCACATAAGGTACATATAAACGAGGTTAATTCCAAATTGATTTATACACAATTTTTAAGCATCTAAGTTTTTCAGATTTAGTTAGACAAAATGAGTTTGAAGAGAAAAAGCTAATGAAAGTTAAAATAAGGGTGCGTTTAATTTGTTGAAAAGTAAAGAACAGGATAATGCAAAGTTATTTGTTTCTTGTTTGATTTTTAAAATGCACGTAGAACATAAAAAAAGAAGTGTTAAAAAGATAAAAACTTGAAACTCACTAAATAAATGGATGACTTTTTGTTTATTCGCATAGCCTAGTTGGATTATATATATATTTTTTGTGTACATATAACTGAAATGATATATTATTGCACTACTATAGATTTTTTTTTTTTGGTATTGACTATGCATATTTAAAGTGATCAATGGTGTGACATAATTGATAAATAACCTTCTTTCTTAAATATGTGGTTAGGAATTCAATCCTGATATGTGCATATGAAAAATATATGTTGAATGAATCTTAACATATCCAAGGATTAGTCATTAACTCCAAGTCGAGCAATATCCAAGTTCAAGTAGTTTACAAATATGGAAAAACTTACTTTAAAATAAATTTTTTAATTTAAAATAATTAAGTCCAAATATAATTTGAAACAAGGTTTATTCCATTAATTTTTTTTTGTCGGATAATAATAAATAAATAAAAAATTGTCATTGTTAAGGTGTGTTCAAGAGTTTATTTTTTTTCTTAGTCAGTGCAACCTTCCGCACCAGTGTACTGGTCTTTAGTTTTGTATACTCAAGGTGGCACGATTCAAGAACAAGGCTCGCACACTCACATTCTTTGTTTTTTATGCTACGTTTTATTTTTATATATCTTTTTCCTTATTGCTAACACTATTTTGGGATTAATATTGTTGTGCTTGTTGATGGGACAACTGGGTTGGGGGAAGAGGTTAGGGAAAAGGAGGCGATAGGACAAGAAGGCGATGGAGTACAGGTAGAAAGGACAAATTTGTGGTAGGGACTAGTTGGTAGAAAAGGAAAGCAATTTAAAGAATGTGAAAAGTTCTATCGGAAGTCAAGGGAGTTACTATTGGCCCCATTGCCATGGCTAATGGGCCTACCAAGGGGCTGATGCCTATTTGTTTTTCTTCTGAAATGTCCTTTTCATGGAAATATGATTCTGTTGTACAGTTGTACAACGAAATCGTGTTTTCGTTGTATTAAAGGGATGAAAAAAATTAATAAACTGTACGACGGAATTATGTTTCTGTTATTCATTAGAGGGAGTGTTAAAAAAAAATAATGGAAGTACAATTCCATTGTACTGTTTTAATGGAACCATATTTGTGTTGTTATTTCCATGATGGTGGTGTGCAACCCAGAGGGAGTTACAAAGGTGGCTGCACCGTAGTAAACGGGGTTATGCGCGTAGGGGAAGGGGAAGGAGAAAGAGGGTAGCACACACGTGGAAGGGGAAGGGGGAGGAGTCGTGCGCATAGGAAAGGGGAAGGGGAAGAGGGTGACACACATGGGGAAGGGGAAAGGGGAAGGAGGGTTGGGGGTGTGTGGGGAAGGGGAACAATGGTTGGGTGCTCGGTGTAGGACAAGGGAAGATGGAGGTGGGTTGGGGGTGTGGCGCAGGGGAAAGGGGAGAAGGGTTGGTGGCATAGGGGAAAGGGGAAAAAAGAAGGTTTGCACAGAGGGGTACGAAGGTCTTTCCTTAGACTTGTAAGGACAAACAACAAAAAAGGTAGGGGCCAATAGTAGTTCCTGGAATTCAAAGGGACCAACCTAGCAAGTCAACATACAATATAGTTGAAAATGTGGAGTTTAGGCGAACGAAGGAGATTCGTGTGGGCCTAGACAGTAAGGCGCATGAAGTCAATAATAATAAGAAAAGAGTTTCTATTGGCCTTTAAATCCCTCAAAATTCCAAAATTACCCATCCTCGAAAAGTATTACAAAATCATGGTTCTATATTGCATCTTGGTGTGGGGAAAAAATGCACAATAGAACCATGATTCCTCTGTGCAAGGGGGGTATTCCATTATATGATGTGTAATAGAATCACACTTCTGTTTTACATTTTATTTCTAGAATCACGATTCCGCTGTGTTGCCCAAAATATTACACAACGACATCACAATTCTGTTGTGCAACAGATTTTGTTGTGTAACAAAACTTGTTGCATAACAAAATCGTGATTTCGTTGAGCAACAAAATTGAAAAAAATGGAATCGTGATTCCGTTTTGACTACCGAAACGAAAAAAATACCTAGCAAGGTGTGAGTGCAAAGAGTGAAGAGAGGGAAATAGAAAAAAGGGAGAATGAATGAAGAAAGGGAAAGAGGTAGAGGAGAATGAAAATAGGGGAGGTGGGGAAGGGTAGTTTGATAATTACTCTTGGCTGGTAGGGGCCAAGAGCAGTTTTGTTGGGGGCCAATAGTGATCACTGAAGAAAAATGCTAATATGTGTGGGCCTACTAAACACAAATGCAACTATGAAAAGAAACATTTAGGGGGTACAAATATTAAAACCCAAGTCAAGGTAAAAGCCACTGGAGAAACAAAAAAGCAGGAAGGGAAAGTTGAGAAAGGTGAAACAAATATTCAAGACATGAAGGGCATGAAACATGTAGAGGAATAGAGGGGAATGAAACAAAGCAGAAAGATTGAACAACAAAAATAGGAGACCAAGTTGGAACTGAAGGAAGTCAAATCTCAGGTATAAGGAACAATGATCACTCAAATGGGCAAGGCTTTGATTGTAAAAAAATTAGGTGGTGGAAGAACGGGAAAGCAGAGGCAAGCAAGATATGGAGATTAGGAGTGAATATGGGGGTAACCAATAGGGAGAAGAATGGAAGCAGAAGAGCATTTGGAAGATTTAGAGAAGAGAGACAAGAAGAACAAGTTTAGTGAGGAGGATGTGAAAGGTGCAAAAGAAGTTTATTTGTGAAAATCCTAAGCTACAATACCATAGGGATTAGGGGGGAGGGAATTAAAGTAAGGGAGTTGAAGAAAATAACTAAGGAGGTAGGAGTAGAGGTTGTTTGTGTGCAAGTCAAAGTTAAAAAAAGTGGACATCAACTTTTTTCATTCTTCGTTAGGAGTAAATCAAGGAGCTTAGGAGGAGAGGGAGGCCATAAATGCAGTAGGAGGACTCTTTATTGCACGGAAGAAAATGTTTCTAATTGAAAGATTGTTTCTCAGGAAATGGTTTTTTAGGGGTGAAGAGGGTGTGAAAGATAGGGAACATTTCATGTGTGATAACAAATGTTTACTCACCTTGTGTCATGGTTGGATAAAAAGGATGTTATCATAGGAGTTGCTTCAAATAAAAAATCAATTTGTAGGGGGGCATTGGTGTATACTTAGGAATTTTAACGCGATAAGAAAAATGGAGGAAAAAAGAGGAAGCTTGAACACGAAAATAGGAGTGAAAATGATTGAGTTAGTAGCTTCATTCAAAACATGGAACTTGAAGATACACCACTTGTAGGGAGGAGGTACAATTCTACAAACCCAATAGTTGTTGTAAGAGTAGACTTGATAGATTTCTTGTCTCCAAAGAGTGGATTGAGAATTGGTTGGGAAGCATAGCACCATCAATGTGAAGAACTGATGTGTATCTGATCATTGCCCCATTGTGCTTGAAAATTCCATGTTAATTGGGGCCCTAAACCATTTAGGGTACTCAATTGTTGGCTACAAGATGGAAAATTCAAATCCTTTGTGGAGGAATCTTGGAGAGGACTACAAGTAAGACGATGGACAAGATGTTTTTTGAAAGAAAAACTAAATATGCTAAAGAGTGAGTTGAAAAAGTGGAACAAAGGCCAATTTGGTGAATTCAAGAGAAGAAGAAGGAGTTGGTGGAGAAAATTAATGAATGTGATTTATTGGAAGAGGGCGAAGGTGCTAGTTAGGAAGTACTTTTAGGAAGAAAAGAGGTGCTTAATGAACATTGGAAAGTCTCTCTCTCTCTCTCTCTCTGTCTCTCTCTCACACACACATATATGTTTGAATCCATTATGCATCAAAGTGTTGAATGTAAGTGGTTGAAGGAAAGGGATGGAAACATTAGATTTTTTCATGTAATGGTGGAAGGTGGAAGGAAAATGAATTCTTTGATAGGACTACATGTAGAGGGGGTGTGGGAAGAAGATCCAACAAAGATGAAAAAAGATGTAAAAAGATTGTTTCAAGAAAGATTCATAAAAGAAGAATGGAGAAGACCACAACTTGATGATGTGCAATTCAAATCCATTGAAGAAGGGGAAAATGATTTCTTATTGCTTATTTTGAAGAGGATGAGATCAAGCAAGCAGTATGGGATTGCAAAGGAGACAAAAGCCTGGGATCGGACAAATACAATTTCTCCTTTATAAAACCTTTTTGACATATTCTTAAATTTGATTTTGTCAAGGCTTTGAAGGAGTTTCATTCAAATGGAATAATCCTGAAAGGAAGGAATGCGTTATTTATTTCTATGATACATAAGAGAGATAACCCTCAAGGGTTATGGGAATTTCGACCTATCTCCCTAGTAGGAAGTGTGTTCAAAGTATTAAACTACTAGCTAAGCGTCTTGGTAGGGTGTTGGGAAAGTTATAGATGAAAGACAAAGTGCCTTTTTTGGTGAGAGATTTATGTAGATGGAGTTATGGTAGCTAATGAAGTGGTGGATGAGGTGGAGAAAGACAAAAATAAACAATGCATGATTTTTTAAGTGGATTTTGAGAAGACTTATGACTTCGTTTCTTGGGATTTTCTCTATTACATGCTAAGGAAATTGGGATTTTGTGACGTGTGGATCAAGTGGATGAAAGCATGCAGAGAATCAGCTTCCTTATCGGTTCTTGTCAACGAGCATCCAATAGAGGAGTTTAGGATGCATAGACGATTAAGGAAAGGTGGTCCACTTCCACCTTTTCTTTTCCTTTGTGTGGCGGAGGGTTTAGCGGGCCTAATGAGGGAAGCGAAAGCGAAACAAATGTTTGAGTGGGTGAAAGTAGGAAAGAAGCAAGTAGAGGTGAATTTACTCCAATTAGTGGATGACACTTTGTTCTTTGCCAAACCTTCTTCAGAAAATGTGTTGACTTTGAGGAGAATTCTAAGATGCTTTGATCTTTCATCGAGTCTAAAGATCAATTTCTTCAAAAGCAAGTTGGTAGGCATGAGAGTAGATAATGATTCATTGAGATCTATTCTTTTCTCTTGAATTGTACAGTAATGTCTATTCCTTTTAAGTATTTGGGTACTTCCATTAGGGCTAATCTGACCAAAGAAAGTACTTGGGAACCTATTATACAAAAATGAATAGGAAACTTAGTAGGTGGAAACAGAGAAATTTATCATTTGGAGGGAGGATTGCCTTAGTTTCGTTTTAACGGTGTCACCATTTTTTTCTCTTTTTTTTTTAAAAACAATGCTAAATGTGGTGGTTAAAAATGTGGTGAGGCTTCAAAGAGAGTTTTTTTTTGGGGGAAATAAGAGAAGTGAGAGAAAATAGCTTGGCTAAAGTGGGAGAGTGTGTGTTTGCCTAAGGAGGAAGGAGGTTTGAGAGTAAAAGATAATAATCTTTTTAACTTAGCTCTCTTAGCTAAGTGGAAGTGGAGACTATTCTTTAAGGAGGACACTCTTTGGGGTATGATTATTGTTTCTAAGTATGGGTTAGGACATGGAGGGGGAGAGGGGAGTTGGTGTCTAAACCATCGAGGTGATGGAGAGATGTGGAAATTTCTTGTGGCTCATAGACCAAGTAGGGTGATTCTAGAATAA
>PYAF01006043.1:537345-552480 GCA_007407185.1 Glycine tomentella | reverse complement strand
AGGGGAGTTGGTGTCTAAACCATCGAGGTGATGGAGAGATGTGGAAATTTCTTGTGGCTCATAGACCAAGTAGGGTGATTCTAGAATAACATAGAGTTCAAAATTAGGGATGGAAGAGTGGTTGAGTAGTGGCATAATAAAATTGTCAAACAAAAAGAGTGTGTGATTGGTGAGATGGGGACTTGGAGAGAAGGGGTGTGCTATTGGGAGAAATGGAGACGAAATTGCTTCCAATGGAAGAATGAGATGATGGGGGAGTTTTTGGAGGTGGTAAATTCGCTAAAGGTAAAACAAAAATGAAAGAGATAGTTGGATTTGGAAGCATGATGGGTCCAATGAATATTTTATTAGGGAAGGATGTCAAGTGCTATTGCAGCAACGCTCATATAGGTGAGGACAACTTTTTCTCAAAGGATATTTAGAACGTTGAAGCTCCCTCAAATGTGAAGGCTTTCACGTGGAGGGAGTTGCTAAATAGAATACAATCTAAGGAGAATTTGCTGAGAAGATTGTGCTATTAGAAGATAGTTCATTTCCTCTTTGTTCTTAACATGTGGAAACAACTTAACATCTTTTGAATTGCAGTTTCTACTTTGAAGTCTAGTACGCATGCTATAGATGGGTTGGGATTTTTGGACCTTAGCATTGTGAGCTTCAACAACATTTTGTGCAGCATGTGATGCTTAAGCTTGAGTTCAAGCAAAAGGTGGAAAAACATTTGGCACACAATGTCATGGAGCATTTGGAATATTCATAGAAACAACATTGTATTTAAGGGGGAAGAGGGTGATATTCAAAAGATTATTGAATTGGTTAAAGTCAAATCATGGTGGTGGTTATCTTCTAAGGGCAAGGAGTTTACGTCTTCGTGGAAGGCATGGTTGATGAACCTCCTCATGTACATCAATGAGAATGTCTTATAGTTGTGACAAGAAATGATTGGTATATGTGTAATGTTATGCTTCTTTTGGTCGCGAGGATATAGGGGGTAGTGTGTTTTGTTGTTGGCAGATTTCAATTCTAGGATTGAGTTATGTGGGAAATGGTATCATAGGTTGCTTCCTTTCTACTCTGTAACTTAATCTGTTGTCAACACTTTTGTTTTTTTGGTATTGGTGGTATTGGTTTGACTTACACACACACACACACATATGGGATCAAATTACACAAGGGTTAATATTTTTATAATTTGATATATAATGTGAATTTTATTTATTTAATCGTTGAATTATATCTACACATTATCAAGATCCTTTGTGTCAGATTTTGTCAAAATTGAATAACAATATAAAGGTAATCAAATGATTCATATTTTAATATATCTTGGAATATTTATATTATGTCAATTTTAATTTATATGAACTAGATATCAAATGATTTTGGATTAATATGAAATTTTGTATATATGATATATGTCAAGAAAACTTTCATTCTAACGGTGAATTTTAATAAAATATTATTATGTTGAAAGTTATAAAAATAAAATATTATTCAATTGAAAGTTATAAAATAGTATAATTGTTGTCAAAATTACACCGATATAATTTGATCTCTTCTCATATATATATTTCTTTTGGCTGACCAAAAAAAATTGTTGCCCTTATTGTTCTATGTGACTCACATTAGTTGGTTTTTGCCTTATTGTCTCGATGCTTGCTTTTCTTTTACCTTAACGTTATTGCATTTTTGGTTGGCATGAAAGATGATCCTTTGAATAGAGAACAATTATTTTAATGAACCAATTTGATTAAGTTAACTATCTTGTTGATTTCTTATGTTAGAGCATTCCCATCACAAAGCTTTTGAGGAATAAAGATCCTCTCGACTTATTGGAAATCTCCAGTAAATGGAGAGACTACTAACCCGCTTTTGAGACATATTTAGTTAGGGGTGTTTACGGGTATGGGTCACACGTGAACCCGAACCGATCTGAACAGTTTGCGTTGGATGATTTATGTATTTGGGTCAAAATCGATCAAAACCGTTCGTGTACGGGTTGTGTCATGAGTTTAGATTTATAAATACGCTGACCCGATCCGTGAACCCATAATAAAAATATAGTTTTTATTATTTATTTATATATATATATATATACATATATTACAATTTAATAACTAAAAAATTATTTTAACAATAAAAAAGGTGTGGTATTATAAATGTCTGGGTTGAATGAAGGGTCAGCCTATAATCATCTCATCTTATCTTTGCTGTGAAGGTGTGGTACTATAAATGTCAGGGGTTTAAGTTTCTTTTTCTTTTGCGCTTCTATGTTCGGTCTCATCTCATCTCCTTCTTTGCGGTTCTGCACAAGCTCCTTCTCTGTTCTCTCTCATCTCATCTCATCAGATCGATCAACTTCATGTTTTCCTCTACGGTTTATATTTCTTTTTCGAAACTGTTTAACTTCTCGTGATTTTTCTGGTTTGTATTCATTGAGATTTTGATGGAAAGAAAAGAAATAACCTTCATTGTTGAGTTTTGACTTGAATTTTTGGTTATAGCAAAACTTATTGCAAGAAATTAATTTATAATAAATAGTTGTGATTCAGACTATTATAGTAAATCTTGTTCAAGAATATTGTGTTTTAATTTATATTATAAGCCTATTTTAGAATATTATGTTGATGGTATTAAATGAATCATTTTTACTATTTTCATATATTTGATAATATTGTGTTAACTGTATTGGATATTTGAAAGAATGATGATATAAAATAGTAGTAACCCGTTGGCCCGAACTGAACTGAACCGTTCATGAATGGGTTGGGTTTAAAAAGAAATTTAGAAAACCGAACCGAATCGATCAAATTTGATTGGGTTAGATCCTAAATTTGACCAAAATCGATCCGAAACGATCCATAAACACCTCCATATGTACCAAAATTGTGTTGGAGGCTTATACTTTTCAAGGGTAAATAAGCACCAATCGCTTATTTAAACATAGGTGCTTCCACCTTTTAAAATAAGAAAAATATATTTCTTTATTTAAAAATATATTTCATTAAATTTTTTAACAGTTGCACACGTAAGGGATTTTAAATGTTGATTTTTTTCAAAAATAATGTAAACAATATATTTCTGTTGCATGTTTTTATTTTTTATATTTTGAGGTGAATTCTTTCTTTTCTCAATTTTTTTCCTGCAATAGTACTAAAAACTTATTACATGACTTTTAAATTATTAATTATTAATGACACAAGTAATAAATCAACAACATCAACATCAACTTTAACCAAGTTAATTAGGATTAGTGGTTGATGAATTCAATGATAGATACCAAGAAGTTGAAAAAAAATGGAGGAGAAATAAGATAAAAGAAAAGAAAATAAGATAAAAAGAAAAGAATGGTGAAAGAAAGAAGGAAAAAATGAAGAGAACGGAACTAAAAAGATCATATGGAACATAGAGATAACGGGTTTAACCCTTAACCAAACTTATAACTTTTCTTCGTTTTGTTTTAAAACACACCTTCCGCCAATCTATATCTCACTCCATTAAGTCTTATTTAATTACCTTTTTTCAAGTAAGTTTCGGTCTACCTCTACCTCTCTTTGTGACGAGCTATTGGTAACAAACTCTTGTTCTTACAGGAACATTCAGGGTCATTTTATTACGTACTCAAACCATGTCAATCTATGTTCTCTCATCTTTTCACTCACAGATACTATTGTCACCTTTCGTCGAATATCTTCATTTCTTATCTTATGCATCTTCGTATAACCATACATCCACCTTAACATCTTCATTTTTGTTATCCCTATTTTATGCTCATGTTGCCAATGTGCTGGCCAACACTCAGTTCATTTTTATTATCCCTATTTTATGCTCATGTTACCTATGTACTAGCCAACACTCAGTTCTATATAACATTGCAGGTCTTACATCTGTTATATAGAATTTTTCTTTTAGCTTAAGAGGAATTTTGCGATCACACAAAAATCCAGATGCACTCTGTCATTTCATCTATCCTACTCTGATTCTATGATTTACATCCTCATCATTCTTACCACCTTTTTGCAAAATTGATCCCAAGTATCTACAAGTATCTTTCTTGGGTACTTCTTAACCAAGTAGATGCACAGGGTCTTGATCACCATCTCTTCCTAGCAAAAACTCACACTTCATATATTAAGTCTTGTTCTGACTTATCGTGAATCCTTTAAACTCCAAAGTATTTCTCCACAATTTAAGTTTCTTATTAATATCGTCTTTTATCTCATCAATAAGTACAATATTATCTGTAAAAAAATATATTACGACAATTCTTTTTAAATATCTTTTGATAGTTAATAATAAATGATAATCAATAATTAATACAGACCAGACGATTATATGACTGATTCGACATTTTTTTTTATAATTCGTAGTTTTGCTTCTATTATCTTAATCGATGGAGGAATTGTTGTATTTAAAATAAAATAAAAAAGAAGAATAAACGATAAGCACAAGCAAGCAGTGCGATAGTACAAATGTGCAGTCCATCATCAAATGTACAAATTCTAATAAATGAAATTAATTATAAATACATGACATTCTCTATATCACATATAGAAATTGGCCAAAACAATAAATATATTATAATGTCGAATCATACGATGAGTTTTCTTATTTAATGAACCAAAGTATGTTGCAAACTAATGATTTGCTTTGCATAATTTTACTCTATATTCATAAACAATATGAAATGACCAAAAGCTCTACGACCCTTTCCTTATAAACTCACCATTCTCTCCGCCTCCCTTCCTTTTCTCCTCTCTCCCGTTTATAACCATTCCCTTCTTTCTCTCTCCTATCCGACGGGTCCTTCTTTTAAGGTTCGTCATGCATGTTTCCATTATTAAAATTTTCATGTTTTCATGTTTCCTCCTTCAGATTCTTCATTTCCTTTTTTGCATGCTTGCACACAACATACTTTACAGTTTATAGATAATAATAAATCATCGATCAAGAATATGGGTCGTGTTAAACTAGAGATAAAGAGAATAGAGAACCCCACAAATCGACAAGTTACATTCTCAAAACGTAGAAATGGCCTCATCAAGAAAGCATACGAGCTATCAATCCTATGTGACATTGATATTGCCGTTATAATGTTTTCTCCATCAGGACGTGTGAACCACTTTTCCGGTAGGAGGAGGTATGCTCCTCCTTGATCATATGTTAATCTCTTTTTTTTCTAATGTGAAAACATTGGATTGGGTTTGATTTGATTTCTTTCTCCTACATTTTGTTTGTTAATTATGTACAGTGATATATATGATGTGTCGACATTTGGACGAAATAGATTGAAATCTCCTGAATTAATATAACAAGGAAATTAACTAATGCATCTGAAGGGTTGGTTGCTTCCAATCCATTTTTTAAGAAAGTTGAAAGTTATTCTTTCTCCATTTTCTTATATTTTTCACATTCGAAGGTTTAACTCATGAGTGCAATTAATAACTTGACATGTTACGTGTTGATTTATTTTAACTTGGAGGATGAAGTTCGTCTTAATTTGAACACAACAACTTTTCCTAAGCTTCCCTCTAACTTCTATATTGCCCATTAGGGAATTAGGATTTCTCTTAATTCTCTTCCTCAACAATGTCTTGTTTTTGTTTTAGATGCGATGGCGCGTGGCTAGATAACAAAAATAGTTAGATTTGAACCAGTTTCGTTGAACAATCAGATTTTTTTTTTTAAGAATAGTTAGCTTGTTTTCTTCTTGGCAGTTAGATTGTTAAGTTGTGTTCTACTTTTTTAGCTGAATGAGGATATCTCTGCCCTGAGGATTAGGATCAGATATATTTTGTTGAATCTTCGCTTTATCATCCTTGACCTTCTCAATTTGTGGAAAAGCAGCAACTAAATTTGTTCCCCAAAAAAAAATTAAAAAGAAATGTTAAGTAGTTATTCTTTTAAAAGAAGGAACCTCATGCAAAATTTAAGGCTAAACTATCCAATAGTTTTTTTTTAAAAAAAAAATAATCTTGATTAACCTTGTAGAGATATATTTATATTTATGTTTGACAGATGGAAATATAGTTTGGCATTAATCTAAACGCAGCTTTGTTATACTTTATTTATATTTAACTAGCCTTTCGGATACGATTTTAAACATTCTAAGAGTATGGCTTTAAATACATGGCAACCTATGCTTATTACCAATTTTTTTCAAAGATTTATGGTCTTTGATTTTATGGATTTATATATTTCCAGCTTTTGGTCATATTAATGAATGTGATATTCATCCTTTGATCATATAATAAGCTATAATCATATCATTATTGTTGTGGTAATCAGGATTGAGGATGTTTTCACTCGTTTCATTAATCTTCCTGATCAAGAAAGAGATAAGTAAGTTCTGAACATGCAATTTGGTTTCTCACGTGATATGGTGGTCGTAATTTATTTTTATATCACATTCGGGGTTTGAATTTGATTATTTATTGTAATTTGTTTCTTGCAGTGCTGTAAGTTTTCCTGAGCTACCCTACCGCAGGTATAATTTCAAGAATTCTCTGCCTTATTTTACTCTTTTTCTTGTTGCTTTATTTCCTATATAATACTAAATTTGTACCGAGCACTAATTTGTTTCTGATATATTTATTTGTTGCAGGGGTATTCAGAATAAGGAGGTATTTTTCACTTACTACATTTATATAAAAATTAAACCCTTTCCCCGAAAAAATAGAATTTATTTTACAACAATAAGTATCCTGTCAAAAAAAAAAAAACAATATTTCAAGCATGTATATTTGACGTTTGAGTAAATAATTTAATTAAAAATGCATAGCTTATCATTTGAATATTTATAATTTATAAATTAATTAGAATATACTATCAGTTTAATTTTTTACACAATCAACTAATTATAGATTATTATATATGTTAAATATGTTGATCTTTATAATAATTATTTTAAAAGTCACACTATGATTTATAATTTATTCACAATGTCTACACTGAAAATACATGAAATGTAAATTCATAACTTATTTTAATAATTTTTTTTAATAGAAATCATCTGTAAGAGTTTGTACAAAAATAATGAGTCACTTTCAAAAGTTTAGCCAACCACCTGTTTTAAGTTATAAAATAAAATTATTGTATGATGAGTTAGCTTAGGATTGGGTACATTTTACAGATCTTCAAATTAAATCACGTAGTTGTTTTTTATTGCTAAAGTGACTAGTCCATAAATGCTTATGGACATTTGCAGTATCTGCTTAGGACCCTTCAGCAACTGAGGAGTGAAAATGACATAGCTCTTCAACTGGCCAAGTTCGTATATATAAATCTTTAAAATTTCTTTTAATTATCATTTCTAAAGCATTTTGGATAATCTAATAGTGATAATTTTGTTTATTCTTTCCTACTGCTTCGACAAAGTCCGGGAGACATTAACTCCGAGATTGAGGTAAACAAACCATGCTATGTTTTATGTTAAACACTAACTTCTTAGTCACGTACGTCATGTTCACACCGACGTTTATTGATTTATAACAACCCATTCTTGTGAAATAAGACTTTATACACACACACACACACACAGATATATATATATTTCACAAAATTGTTGAAAGTCTCTTATTAATCAGGAACTCCAACAAGAAGTTAATAGGTTACAGCAGCAACTTCAAATGGCCGAGGAGCAAATAAGGTTCCTTGACAATAAAATTAGTCCACGATTAATTTTCATTTTAAAAATATTATTACTGTCCCACATAGTATTTGTTTATTCTTATATTATTTTCAATAATTATTTTAATGCTGGAAGGATAAACACAGGTTATATGAACCCGACCCATTAAAGATGTCATCTATGGCGGATCTTGAAAACAGCGAAAAACACCTTTTAGATGTCTTAACACGTGTCATACAAAGAAAGGTTTATAATAATCTATATCATTCTTTCGGTAGTGATATAGTACTTTGTACAAATCTATATTATTTGGAAAACTTGTTTACCGTGGTTGCAGGAATACTTGTTGAGCAACCATCTATCTTCGTATGATCCATCTGGTATTCAGGTAATCGATGAATTCAATTATTAAGGAATACTTATTTTGTTGTTGTTGGAAAATCCAAAATTATTAAGGAATATTAACCATTTAATTTTACAATAAGTAAGTTTAGAATACAAATTTTATATGATATTTTTTTAAAAAACAACGTTGTGTGACCATGTAGTTATAAGAAAAATATTTAATTCTAATAATTTATTCTCAATTATATTGTTATTCTATTCTTTATTCATTCTCAAATTAAAATAATTCTTTTTTATAAATTTAATAATGAGAATGTATTGACGGTATAATTTTTTTTACACTTATCCATTTACAAATCATAATATATAGTCATTAAGTTAATCAAATTTTATAATTGCTATTCCAAGTCATTCTAAGGATGATTTTTAATATGTTAACAATGTAAAAATTTTATACTGATATTGTATATTTTTGTTATATAAAATATTTAATTTAAATATGTTGACAATATAATTTTTTAAACAATTATCTAATATATATATAAAATAAGATTGTTAGATTTTTTTAATAATTATTTTAATAATAATAAATAAAATGATTTCTGTTTGATTTACAATATAAAAATCTTATTATTGCTAAATTCTTAATATTCTACTATTTTAATTAATTAGGATAATACAATTATGGCAGGGGATTCCGACCTCTTTCGAGAATGTAGGGTGGTTGCAGGATGGGAGTCAGAACCATGCCCAGATTTTTGATGCATCTGCTCCTTTAGATCCTTTGAGGTTTCAATTTCATGTTTTTATACTTTTCTGATTAATGATGATTTCTTTTAATAAAATTGCAAACATTTCTCTTAAGAAAAACATCATTTGAATAATATTATTAATATAGTAATAAAATGACCATGATACATATCCAGGGACTTGTCTTCCACCATGTATGGTTCATTTTCCCAAGGGACAAGTTCAAATGCTGATCCACGAGGCATGGGGGAGTGCCACGTGTCAAATCCAAGTGATGGGAACCTTCAAGGATGGCCTCAAGGGTACACATTGTATCCTCATCATATTCAGCATGACATGGTGGGACCAGACATGCCAGATATGATGCCACATGCGCAAGTGAACGTCCCAATCACTGCCTCACACGTGGAACCACCTAAGAATAATGAACTTGTAGAATATGACCAGTCCAAACAACCTCATCATCATTAACTTAATGCTCAATGACACATACCATAATGGCCCATTCTATCATGATTGAGATGCCTAGTCTCATTCTTACTCATTTTTTGAGTTATAAATGTGAAGCATGCGAGCTTCGAAAATGCCCTATTAACTTGATATGTGTAAGATTACGTACATGATGATCATGTGCATAGAAACTGTAATTCGGATGGTCCTTGTATTACCAAAGAAAAAAAAATTAGAATAGCTATCAAGAAACTACAAGCAATAATTTTGTTCTTTTTTACATTCACTACACCAAATTTTACTACGACAATAAGGGGTGGTCATGATTAGTTATTTAAATAATTTAATCATAACAATAAAATAATCACATAAATAATAATAACAATAACTTTTTTTTTTTTATAACCGATCATGATTTTATAAAATCAGTTTTTATTTTCAAAGAATTGTATTGTATGTAATTAAAGTTTTATCTTCTTTTAGTAGGTGAAGTTTCCTAAGGTATTATGTTGTAAATGCATGGGTTGTATGTGAAGGGTTGAGTTTAAACTATTGGTTTTGGGAATTAAAAAGAAAAAAAGAAAAAAGCTCACACAGTTTTTTTATACGTAAATTAATTAAAACACTTTTGAATTAAATAAAATCCAAACTTTAAGTGTGATGTTGTGTAATGAATGCAGGTCATTACATGTGGAATCCACCCCGGTTACCACAAATGGAAGGACAAAGAACGGGAGGTTCACATGGACATTAATTTTAAAAAATAAACCAATAATCTCGTATCACATCATCAAATTTTGGTCACTTAGAAGACAACTTTAGTAATTGAAAGTGAGAATCCAAATCGTTAATTTGTTAAAATAGAATAATTAAACATTTCTATTTTAAAATAAGAAGATTAAAATTACATATTATGAAAAATAGGAGGATTAAAATTATATTTTTGTCCACTGTAAAAATTTTAACTTGTGTCCCCACGAATTTTTTTTAAGATATTCTTGGTGTGAAATTAAAGTATGGATGTTAGGGTAACTTGAAATAAGGGATCGGAAGCGGGCTACCGGGTACATGTGAAATGCCGTAGTGGTTGAGTAGTTATTTCTTTGAGGAATTTATAAAGCTTTCAAATTCTGAAATTTTTTCTATATGTAGTTGGCAAAAGAACCTAAATGGTGTTTTTCAATCAATTATTTACCAATAGGGTGCAGTTTGCAAATTATTTACGTAAATGGGGTAGTCAAACACGCCTGGCTTGGGCGTGTTTAAACAAGCCTAGCTTGGGCGTGTTTAAACACGCTTGGCTTGGGCGTGTTTGAGCTGCCCCCACCCCTATATAAAGCCCAAAAAAGTTACTATTTACCATTCTTTCATATTTCACCTTCTCTCTAAAAATTGTTCTACCTTCTCTCTAGAACTTGTGCGCGGATATTTCTAAAGCGAAGCCCTACCAACAAGTAAGCGAATTTAATTCGTTTACATATTATTTTATTTAATCTGTTATATTTTTTAATTAGAAAATTGTTAGGGTCATACTAAACTGTTAGTGATGTAGCTATCTTTTAATAAAATAAATGTTAGGTTAGTTTAAAATTGTTTTAGTTTAGGATTTATGGATTACATATTAGGATGTAGGGTTTAGAAAATTGTCAATTATTTAATATGTTATATTGTTTAATAAGAAAAATGTTATGGCCATATGAATTTGTTAGCGACATAGATTTAGGTTCATAGAAAATTGTTTAGGTGTATGTTGGTTTAATATGTAGTGTTTGTGCTTTAGTGTTTGGGTTAAATGGTTAGGGTTTAGGGTTTAGGATTGACGGTCCATGGTTGTAAGGGGTAGGGTTTAGGGTTTCGGTGGGCAAGGATACAGGGTGTTAGGGTTTAGGGGTTGTAGGGGGCTGGGGTTTAGGGTCAAGGGTATAAGTTCGGTGGGCATAGGTACAGGGTGTTTGGGTTAGGGCATAGGTGAACCCACGGTGAGGCACATGATCAGGGGTTGGGTGTTGGGGTTTGGGGGTTAGGGTTTAGGGTTTAAGTTTCGATGGGCATGGTTAACGTGTGTAGGGTTTACGGTTGAGGGTTTAGGGTTTAGGATTCACAGTCCAGGGTTGTAGGGGGGTTGGGGTTTGGGGTATAGGGTGCTTGGTTTAACGTTTATGATAGATAAGAAAATTTTGTTTGAATGATACTGATTCGTACATATTTTGTTTATTAAGATACTGATTAGATGGCTGATTCATCTTCCACTGATTCGTCGCGATCTGGATCCGATCACGAGGGTGAGCCCATGGATCCGACAGCCTATGTTGTCCCTACCCCATACAAGTGGGGCGCTTGCGTAGGCATACTCAGCGCACAGTTCGAGTATTGAAGACTCGACGTGATAAAGTGACGGTGGGACCACATCACGACAATATACCCAAACCCGTAAACCCTAAACCCTACCCACCAACACTTTAACCCTAAACCTTAAACCCCAAACCCCGACACCCAGCCCCTATACCCTAAACCCTAACCCAAACACCCTGAACCCATGCCCACCGAAACTTAAACCCTAGACCCCAAACCCCAACACCCTAACCCCTAACCCAAACACCCTGTACCCATGCCCACCGAAACTTAAACCCTAAACCCAACACCCTATAACCCCTAAAACCTAAACCCAAACCCAAACACCATGTAACCATGCACACCAAAACCTAGACCCTAAACCCCAAACCCCAACCCCTAAACCCTAAACTCGTTGCAAAACACCATGTAACCATGCACACCGAACCTAAACCCTAAACCCCAAACCCCAACACCCAACCCCTTAAACCCTAACACCCTGTACCGATGCCCACCGAAACCATAAACCCTAAACCCTACCCCCTACAACCCTGGACCGCCAATCCTCAACCCTAAACCCTAAATCCAAACCATTTAACCCAAACCCTAACCATTTAAACCAACATCCACTTAAACAATTTTCCATGAACCTAAAACTATGTCACTAACAAATTCATGTAGCCCTAACATTTTTCTAATTAAACAATATAACATATAAAATAAAACTGATATGAAAAATCGTAAAACTGCTTACTTGTTGGCAGGGCTTCGCTTCAGAAATATCCACGCACAAGCTCTAGTGAGAAGGCAGAGCAACTTTTAGAGAGAAGGTCAAAACCGTGCGAATGGTAAATATTAAAATTTGGCGCTTATTTGTAGGAGTGGGGCAGCTCAAACACGCCCAAGCCAGGTGTGTTTGACTACCCCATTTACGTAAATAATTTGCAAACTGCACCCTATTGGTAAATAATTGATTGAAAAACACCATTTAGGTTCTTTTGCCATATGTAGTTGGGTAGCTAATATTTTGGTTGGTTAAGCTTACGAAGGCTTTTGGAGCCTTTTAAGTGTACCATTTTTTGCCTAATTAGCCATCCCTTGTGGCCTTAGTTGAGCTTTTTGTTTTAATAATATTAATTTGTCTTTGTTTAAAAAATAATTAAATAATCAGTTTTAAAAATAAAAAAATAACGCAGATTGTTAACTAATTTTCACTAGTTTTTAATGTGTAAGTTAGCAATTGTAATGACCCTAAATGTCATTATATGAAATACTAAAGTTTTAACTAGAAAAAAAAATTATTTTTAGTCCATTTGAATTTCTTGAATTAGTTTAATTAATAAAAATATGTATAAATTTTTCATGAGTACAAGTATGTCATATAAACTTCATCCATAAAAAATGTTCAAGTTGTAAAAGAGATATAGAAATCCACCATTTCTTTTCTAGCACGTGCTAATACAACTCCTCAATTAATACATCATTCTCAAGTCACAATTATCAATGCACATGTTTAATTAACATGTTATGTCATGCTGACTCTTTTACTCCTAGGAGATTTCATCTTTTGAGCGATTAACCTTATCGCAACCTATCCAGCCGACGACGGGGACAGCGATGAAAAAAGAAAATAGAAGATTTCCCAAAAGAAAGGGAAAACTAGATGGGAGTTGCCACCAACGTTTATTTAAGAAAAACATCGGAAAAACCAAAAAGGATAAAGCATGGTCTACGATTTTAGAGAAAAAAAAAAAGTTCAGAGTCATTTACGCACGAGAAAGGTGTTAGCACCCCACGCATCCGTCATGAAGACGACAGCCTTTAATCGAGTGTGCAAAAATTAAAGTGACTTTTTAATTATTTTTTTTTCCTTAAGAACATGACTTATGTTTGTTTTTTTTTGTTTATTCAGAAAAAAGAAATCAATTTTTTATTTTTTTTAGAATCGCTCTTACGTATCCCCAAGTGCAATGAGGAAGTCAGACTTACGTAGTTATTATTTTTTTTTAAAAGAACTTGCATTTGATTGATTTTATCTTTTTTGAAAGATTTGTTTCAATTGCGTGAAAAAGAGTCGTTAAGGCATTGGACCTTGAAACGACGTTGAATTTGAAGAAAAAATCGGAGAATCGCTTAAGGCATTGGACCTTGAAGCGATCTCGAGTAATGTGTAATTTCAAGAAAAAGGAGAATTGGGTGATCCTTTATTTGAGTATTTTTAGCTATTTCTAGGAACAAATTTTAGATTTGTGGTAAACTTATGAAGTCAAGCAAGTCGGAGACCCAACATGATTTTCACAAAATCTACCCACATGTTATAGATACACCACCAAGCAAGTCGGAGACCCAGCATGGAGTGTACAAAACATATGTGCTTACTAACGAAAACTAGAGCGGAATTGCAAACATATGTGAATAATTGACATAGCAATATGTAATCAACCAAATCAAATAAAAATAGAAAAGGATAGAATGGAAGTGGAGAGTACACTTAGTGATTAGGTGTGCATACAGTACGAAAGGGGGTGCAATCAGCAGTGCATATTAAATTACAAAAATGGGCTTGGCCCAGCAGATACGGGTGCATTTATGAATATGAGGGGTGTGAATAGCATTATATGTGATGTATCAAGTGGGCTAGACCCAACTGCTAAGGGGTCTGCAGTTATGAAAAAGTGATGTAAACAGGATTATGTTTTTGGTTTCAAAATGGGCTAGGCCCAGCAGACAATTGGTGCAGTTATAGCAAATTAGGTGTAAATAGCATTGGGCATATGGGGGTGTACTTATTAAACGTTGCGTGCAAAAAGTAAAATTAGTTTCGTTTTGTTTTTTTTTTAAATGGTTGGAACCGGGTTAGGGCAACCCGGTCCAACCCGTTTTTTTCCATCTGGGCACAACAGCTATGGAAAAGCTGCGCGAAAAGCTTGAAACCTCCCTTCCACAAGGCCACCATGATGGGGGCTGGTGGTGGGATGGCCACCACGGTGTGGCCGGCGATGAGGGGGCGGTGGTTGGCCGCGGTGGCGGCCGTGGAGATGGCCGGAAAACTCAAAACGGAAAAGAAAAAAGAAAGAAATAGAAGGAGAGAAAGAAAAACGCAAGCATAATCAAAACCAACGAATCTAACTACAACAAGTCATAAGCATTCCTCTGAATGAAGTAAACAACAACCCACAAAAATAAAAAAAAGAGTGAAAATGAAAATAAAAAAAAGAAGAAGAAAAAGAAGAAGAGATGAGAAGAAGTAACCAAAGAAAGAAGGAGACTGTGAAGGGAGAATGAGACTAACTGAGGAGTCTCCCCATTTCTCTAACGAAGCCCCTTGATTGGTCCCTTTGGTATCCTTGGGATTCGTGCCTTCTCTACCCCTTGTAATTAATTTTCTACTGTTGCCTTTTGTGTTTCTTATATTGCTACTCTCTCTTTCTTTTCTTTTTTTAACTTTTTTTTTAACCTAATGGGCCTAGTGTTTTATTTTTGTTCTCTCTTTTCTATCTGCTGCGTTTTTTTTTTCCTTTTTGTTATCTTCTTCTTCTTCTTTTTTACTATTATTATTATTTCTTTTTTCTTTTTACTGATATATATATATATATATATATATATATATATATATATATTTGTTTTTCTCT